>CAKAKR010066540.1:0-68138 GCA_916700685.1 Adelosebastes latens | reverse complement strand
CAAATTTTTTTTTTTTTTTTTTTTTTCAAATTTTGCACATAGAGGCTTTGAAATGCAAATGCACAAACACAAAACCTATCCAGGTTTGTTTGGGCTTTAATACTTATCCAATATGAATTACAACTCTTCCTATTAGCTAAATATTTTGGGAAAGGGAGGTTTCAGCCCACTGAGTTAGTTAGAAAAAATGTCTAGATATCTTCCAATGTTGTACAAAATTCCTGTTAAAACTAACTAAAATACACTAATTTTGGAGTATACCCACTTGATTTGACTAACTTGGACCTTTGAACCCTCATATAAGCTTCAGATAAACTTTGTAATAAGCTTTTGCCTTTACAAACAAAACCTGTTTCAATGGTTTACCAATTATTGATGTATTGACCGACTTAAACATAATGTGAACCTATACTTTTAAGAAAACATTTGTATATCCACCATCCAGGCCTTTGCACTATAATATAATACAAACATCAACCTGAATGAACAATATCAACAAATCTAAATTCCTAGGGTAGAATAGCTGGCATATGGAGATAAGGTTTCAATACTATATCTAAGGGAACTGAAAGGTTGCCAACATTATCTTGGTTAGAAATATAATATACACAAGCACAATGGTGATGAAGGATATGCCGTCAAAAGAGGAACTGCTTTGCATATTTCCAGTTCGGGGAAATATTTGTGGAAAATACATAAATATTCATAAAATGTACAACTAAAAAATAATTGCCACTTGACAATTTCCATCACAGTTGATGGGGCACTTGTTGTGGTGACCAGAAAAATCAGTTTATCGTGCACTGTGTCAACAGACTTTGCTTCATAATTCACCAGTAAGCACTGTGTCCTAGTTTATGTCAGTGGAGGTGGACAGAAGATTAGAAACACCTCTCAGTACAATGCACTCTTAACACAAAGCTGTTGTACTGCATCACATGAGGTTTAGTTAGGTGTATCTAATGAACTATATATGTGCGGAAATTAGCATCTCATATCATTATTTCATACTCTTTAAATGAAGACATGAGTCAGTGTGGTGTGCGAGTGTGTCAGGTGCACGACTGAAAATGAAGCTGCGTGTTCACTCAAAAGTTCTGCACGCTTATGTATTGGCTTATGCATGTGTATGCATGTGCAACCATGCACTTGCGTTAATTGACACAGTTAATTATGGAGCAGAGCGATTATGGCACTAAGTATTTCTGTATTTAATCAAAGCAATTAAGAAAAAGTTATATACATTACATCACATTACATTCATTTAGCTGACGCTTTTATCGAAAGCAACTTACAATAAAGCTATAACTATAAAAACAAACACATGGATGCACCCTTAATGTCTGCAACACACACACATACACACACACACAGATTGCCTTAATACTGAAGCTGCTTATCAAGAGCCATGGTATTCAAGGGAGAAGGAATATCGTCCTAAAAATACCCATGTTACGCTAGGAAGAGATCACGTGACAGCCAGTATGGACATGAAAAATGATTCAAGCGAACAATAACTCTATCAATGTCATTAAGGGCATTTGGCTAAGGCAGACTTAAACAAATCTATCACATCCTTTAATACTTCACTACTTCTGTTATCTTCTTCTAAACCTCTGCTATTAGAGACGCCCTACCTGCACTGAAGTGGCACTCATCATGTCTTGAGGACCGGAGCTTTTATTGCTGTGTATTTGTTTTTGCCATTGATCTTTGCTCCTGACAGCTTACTCCCAGACACCCTCTTTACTTTAGTATTACATTGCTACACAGTTTTAAGGCAAACTGTGATTGCAGAATTCACGAATACGATGGGATTATTGGATTATAGGATTTATAGATATAGATAGACCATTTCTGCTCTTACCTTCATGGTAATCTGAGTAAGAGCATGGGCAGCACTGCTGCAATATAATTGTAGACATATCCATTGAGTTTTAGTTAAGGGATTACCTTTCCTAAATCTCACATGATCTGTTTTAGGTGTGAATAGATAGTTTTGCTAATGCAATTTAAGTATTATATGCTGTTCAACAGTAATATCTTTTACGTTAGTGTGGTAAAAGTGGTATTCCACTCTAATCATGCTGAGAAAAAAAATCACTGAAATGTCATTTAGACCAGTGATTCTCAAAGTGGGGTCCGGGGAACCCCAGGGGTCCGTGGCACTCTGCCAGGGGGTCCGTGAAAGGTTTTTAGATTAATTAATTTAGATTATCATGATATAATTTTTTCTATTAAAGGTTTTCATAGTTCAACCAATAATATTATATAGCCCAGTCGTCAAGAAAAAATTTTGGCATTTTACGTTTGTGCAAACCACTGATACGCTGAATGTGGACATTTTTTGCATTTGGTCAGAGCAAGTGATATTGTACAGGTAGTGACGTAGTAGAGGTAGTTACGTAGTACAGGTAGTTACATAGTACAGCTAGTGATGTGGTATATCAAGCGACTGTTATTGAAAGTTACGTGGTATGAAAGTTACCTGATACAATAACGAATAACAGCACTAAAGTCCTCTTGGTGGTAGATGGGTCAAACAAACACAGGACTTTCACCCGGGAGACCGCTGTCCGTGTCCCCTGTGAAACCAAAAGTAAATATTTGACTTTACATGGGTAACGTTGTTTCTTCAAGTGTGACACGAGGCTGATCAAACATATTTTTGGTTCAAAAACGTCGACAATCCACTTTTCACATGGTTTGCAGAAACGTACAATAACAACATTTTTTTCTGACGACTGGGTTGGTATAATAGTATAATAATAAATTACATCCTAATCTAACAATTCTATAACTCTTAGAATCTGCAAATATGTTTAATACATGTCTAATATATTTCTAATACATTTCTCTTGTGTTGTTCGTTCACATAGAAGTGTAATAAATGTCAAATTATTCCAAGGGACATACAATACATGAAAGGGTCACTGGTATATTCTCTATCTTGTAAGGGGTCCTTGGCTGAAAACAGATGGAGAATCTCTGGTTTAGACCATGAGATGAGGCCTAGACTAAAATGCATACTAATTAAATTATTTTAGTAGGTTTAGCAGCTACAGGACACGTCTGTCCTCGTCCGCAGCCTCTGCTTCTACCGGTGCCAGCAGTAATATTTGTCATAGACCAGCACAAATTCAGCTAGAAGGAATACGTGAGATGTTTTTGTTAAGTCAATGCAACCAGCTTTTGGTGATTTAATAGTGTGGTAGCACGCATTAGTCAACGCTGGTCACTAACCAAGACACCTGTCCAGCATGCCACAGGATCTGCTCAAACCACAGCCAACTACTGACATGTTTTTCATCACACTCTCTTTTCCTGGTCCCTTCTGGGTCCATCTTTATTATTGGTGTCCATGACCTCTTATGTAATGTAGGTGATCCCCCCAAAAAATAGACAAGAGGAATAAATATATATGGATATTTTTTAGGTAAATGTTGGGATAGTCAACCTCAAACTGTGGTTTTGCTAAAGCAAAAACGGCATTTTCAGCAACTAAACATTTTACAAGAAAAAGTGTTTATTTGTTCATCATGATTTGATTTAGATACTGATAATGGTTAAATAAGTGATCACAGAAAAAAAGTGAAAGAATAAATAGGCACACACACACACTACCGCAAGTTTTCAGTAATTTTTGCTTCATTGGTCACAAACTTTAACTTCCTGGTTCATTTATTCTGCTGTCAAACGTTTCCTGCTGTTCTCCTCTCCTCACCCTCGTCTGTGCTCTTCTCTTCTCAGTTTTGCCTGTTCATGTTTAGGCTTTCTCAAGCTGCTAATGGTGTATGTATTTATAATTAACTGTAGCTTGATTAATAATAGCAGTGAGGAAAGAAGGTTTATAATGTAAAGAAAATCTCAGAAAAATGTACAAGATAGTTGTGCTGATAGTTGCTGCTCAAATTGAGCTGTATTTCTAAAACTATTGCTTTTATAGGGAGCTGGTGTATGAATATAAGAATGACAAAAACAAAAAAGGGAATAATGCGCTGATTAACAAATACAAATAATACTTTAAAATGTGAGCTGAAGTCATCCAATGAAATTTTTAATTCTTAATTTAGTTGATTTTAATCATGGATGTATAAAGAGAACTGGATACAGCGGGCTCCCGTTCATTCCTATGAGAGTTGCTCAGTGGCGCATTAAGCCAAAATGGCTCGACTGCCGAGTGATAAAGTACCCGGATCATCCGGCGATCTTCCGCATCCATTGGGCCCATAGAGCAGACGCAGTAGCGTTTCCTTTAACTCCAGCTCTAATTTACATGAATGGAGGAAAGAAGTAACTCTGGATTCGGCTATCAGTGCATTTTACTTTTAGGACCTAATGATTTAAATAAGGGTTCATACTGGGAAGTTGTTTTACCTAAAAAAATAAATATCCGCTGAGTTACAGACGTCTCTTTCCCAATGTAAGTCTAAGGGAAAAAGTATTTTTAGGCCTAATGGCATCACGTGACGGACACGGAAGTTGTAGTACCACTTGTTGTAGTTTGGCCACTACGAAAATTTGCTTCACAGCCTGTTGCTCTTCCTGGGGGCTTGATTGTAATAAATTACATTGATATCATATAAACTCCCTTTCAGTAATTGTATAATATGTTTACTGTTGTTATTTTTTGCCACACAAAAGTTCCTGGCTATTGCTACAGCCGCTAGTTGAGATCTTTATATAGGTTTTACAGTATAGCGCAGTCAGAACAGAACCAAAAAATAAATGTATTGTCCATGTAACAATGAAGCGCAATGCAGTTTGAATACTGACCACAATTGAAACCAATAGATAACATTTTCAAAGTAACCTTTACAACTCTTGTGTGAAAACACATTTCCAGACAACAACACACACACACACACACACAAACTTAGACTACCCCCAGTAACTGCAGAGTAAAAACTGCACTTTTCTGAGAAAAATAGGCCAACACTAGATAACCAGGCAATGGAACTAATCCAGGACTACCGCTAGGCAAGGAAGGAGAGAAGTGAAGAGAGAAAGAGAGTGGAGAGAGAAGGTAGGGCTGCTGGGGGAAGAGGAGAGAGAGAGAGAGAGAGAGAGAGAGACAGACACATCCAGAGAAAGAGACATAGGACCAGAGAGGAAGTCACAAACACACTCACATAGACACAGAGGATGCTAAAGCTAGTAGAACTAAGTCCCTCTGCGGTTGGTAGTTTTGTCCGTCTGTCTGTGTCTTATTGTATTCTTGATAATTCTCTAAGCTGCTTCGACTTGTCACCAGCACATCAGAAAGTTGAGTGCACTTTTCACATCACGATAAGAGTTGAACGGAGATGGAAACTAAACAGAATATGTATGATTTCTGCCAAATAAGCATTTAGACTTTTTTTTATCATCCTGTTGTTTATGCATTTTGTCAACTGTGTCCAACTGAGTGCTGCAGTTACAACTGGAGTTGTATTTGTCCATGTAGGCTTAAAAGAACACTCCACTGAAGACTGTTTTAATTATACCCATTATACAAACACTCCTTCTCCAGTAGGTTTGAAACATGGCTTTAAAAAATCTGTAGCTTTCTCCCTTTTGGAGGATGACAGCTTCAATCAGCTCATGGAGTCACAGCAGTTACAATAAACTCCAACCCATTTTGCTGCAGAAAAAAACAAAAAACATCAGAATGTACATAGAAGCTTCCCAAACTACTCATGTAGCATAATCCACTTCTGTACTGCTTGTCTGAATGCTCAGTGTGATCCAGACATTCACTTTTTTGCCAAAATAGGGCTGAATATGCAGCTTTCATTGTCACTCGGGCGGTAAGCTGTTTATATTTGGAGCAAGCCTTGTAATGTTTTATAGGGCTACAGCTAACGATTATAATCATTATTGAATAATCTCTTCATTATGTTTACGATCAATCAATTAATTATACAGTCCATAAACAAGTCAGTCAGATGAAGGTTAAAAATGCTCATCACAATTTCCCAGGGCCCAAGATGACGTCTTCAATTTGCTTTTTTTGTTGGACCAACAGTCCAAAACCCAAATATTAGGGCTGTCAGTCGATTAAAATAGTTAATCGGGATTAATTACAAATTAATCACAATTTTTTTTATCAGTTCAAAATGTACCTTAAAGGGAGATTTGTCAAGTATTTAATACTATTATCAACAGGGGAGTGGAAAAATATGCTTGCTTTATGCAAATGTATGTATGTATTTATTATTGGAAATCAATTAACAACACAAAACAATGATAAATATTGTCCAGAAACCCTCACATGGTACTGCATTTAGCATAAAAAATACTCAAACTCAAGCCCAACAGGCAACAACAGCTGTCAGTGTGTCAGTGTGCTGACTTGACTATGACTTGCCCCAAACTGCATGTGATTATCATAAAGTGGGCATGTCTGTAAAGGGGAGACTCGTGGGTACCCATAGAACCCATTTTCATTCACATATCTTGAGGTCAGAGGTCAAGTGATCACTTTGAAAATGGCCATGCCAGTTTTTCCTCGCCAAATGTAGCGTATGTTTGGAGCGTTATTTAGAGTTCTTTGCGACAAGCTAGTATGACATGGTAGGTACCGATGGATTCCTTAGGTTTTTTAGTTTCACATGATACCAGTATCTTCACTCTGTCTTTACAACTGAGCCCGCTACAACTTAAGAATCACAAGTTGCGTTAATACGTTAAAGAAATTAGTGGCGTCATCACGTTAAGTTTGACAGCCCTCCCAAATATGTTAAATTTACAATGATATAAGGAAACAGAGAAAAGTAGCAAATTCCTGAAGCTGAATCCAGTAAATGTATTACAACTTCACGTGTGCCAAGCGTGTAGGATTGCTACAGCTGCCAATGCAACAATGTGAACGGCCCTCTCTAGAGCCAGTTGTTGTAAGGGTAGCATGCTTAGAGTGTGTGTGTACATGGGAAGTGAGTGGTGAAGCTAGAGAGAGAGAGTGGCGGCGACGGGACTGAGTAGCGTTATCAATTCCGGCCAAAGCAGGAAAAGTTAACATTGTTTGGTTTGTACGTTTTGGGCTACTGTTGAAACATGGCGGTGCAACATGGCGGACTCCATGAAGAGGGGACCTGCTACCTATGTAGATATAAACGGGTCATTCTAAGGTAACGAAAACACAATTCTTATCTTCAGGTTATTATACACTAAAGAAAACATAGCTACATTAAAATTATAGTATTATATTCCATTTCTGCCAATAGATCCCCCTGAATTTTACACACTGGTCCTTTAAAATAAAATAAAAATAATTGTCCTAAATGATTAATCATAAAATTGTTAATGTTGATTAATCATCACTGATTGACTAATCAATAATCGCCTAATTGTTTCAGCACTATATAGTTTTATTCAGAATAATTCCTTAAAGTTATATTAGTATGTACTTCCTTTTGTTTTTACTTCACTATGACTGGCATTCTTATCACATATTTGCCGCCTGGTCAAGGTCTTTTACACTGCAAAAATGTCTGGAGCCCAGCAAATCAAATCCTAAACAAAACCAGTTGTGAACTTGATGACCCTTTGGTTTTCTCTACAGGATTCACAAACTCTAGTTTATACTGCAGATCCCAAGGTACTAGCAAGGAGTATTTTGTCAGCAGAAAAATGAATGTGTATTGTTGTCAAGAATGAAAGTGACCGGGAGGAGGTGCGGTCGCTGGAGCAGGCTGTGGACTGATGCTGAGTTCAGCTGTTGGGCCGGACTGTTGGACTGATGAGAACATTTAGATCCGCAGGCCTCCTACCTCACCGAACACCTGTTTATGCTGAGACCCAGCGGGGGGTGAGGGGATACAGGAGGAGAGATGAAGCAGTAGAAATAAAGAGTTACAGGTAGAAACAGAGATAGAGCAGAGGAGAATGACACCATACAGTATGAGGATGAGAAAGAGAGAGTGAAAAAGAGAGAAAAATGTATGCCAGTAGCCACACACACGCATGCACGCACGCACGCACGCACGCACGCACGCACGCACGCACACACACACACACACACACACACACACACACACACACACACACACACACACACACACACAGTTCTTGAATGATCCTCTCTGTAATTAGCTGCCAACCGGAAATCCAGTCACATTCATTCAGACATCCGCGTTCTGCAGTAAATGTGTAATTTACCGTGAATCCAGTCGTGTCACAAAAGTTTCACTTCAGTGAATTATCCGACTTACTACTTTAGTTTGTTTACAGAGTGATAGAATATGGAAGCAACGTGCTAGAAAACAGCGTTAAAACATACAGTGACAACAACAAGAAAAGAGAGTAAAGTATAAAAAGAACACAACTCAAGAGGTTCCCAAAACAGATCTAACCCTAAACAGAAGACACAAAAGCATCAACAAAAATCAACATGCCAATTGGAAACACAGCACTACTTGATAAGGCAATCTAAATGACATAAACACTCATGAATAGTTCACCATTAGCATTGGCCTCCCACAGTGGTGTCATTTCCTCATTTTACAAAATAGCCATCAGTGTATAGTCTTCCTCCACTCATGTGATAGTCTTCTGTCTTCAGGAAATTATCTCTGTGAACAGTAGGTGACAAACTTGCAGACAAACAAGAATGAACACGAACAACGAAGCATCATCTCCCCGTGCCATTCATAGCCACTAAAGTGTATGTTGCAGCTGTAAAAATGCAACACTCTTTATGCCAGTAAATCAGATCAGTTTAAAGAGTTTTACCAGGTGAAAAACTGTGTTTCACTGCCCTGTCTGGTTGAAAGTTGCACATCACACTAAATCATTGTTGTGGTTGCACCTCACACACCCAACAGTGATGTTATGTCGTACTAACACTCCCTTAAGTGCACCTTTACATCAGTGCAGCAGGATGAGAAGTTAAACCACGAGAGGTCAGCGGAAACACAATTTTTAGTTTCTGTTCAGTTTCTCCTTAAAGGTAGGGTTGGTAAAGATTTTAGAATTTTTGTTTTTGTTGTATTCGTTGAAATTCTCATTACATCCCGACAGCAATCAATCATCAAATGCGCTGACCAAAAAAAAAGAGGAAAAAAATCTGTTATCTGTGGCTGTCGCAGGACTTTAATAAACCATTGCATTCTGGCAGAATGAAATGATTGGACATGCTACCTGCCTGTCTACCTGCGTACAATCTGCCGTGCACTCATTGCACGTCACAGCTGTCAGAACTAACATAGCCATGTTGGTTGTTTACGTTCATTATGATATGTTTAATAACAATGATAATCTTTATTCTCCACAAATGTGGACATTTGCCTCTGGCTTCACAGGTTGGCTAAAACACATCAAAGTAAATCACGATACATACAATAAATAACACAACATGCAGTAAATCACAGTAAATACAATAAATAGTACAACATACACAGTACAGATAAAACGGACATGGTCCCAGTGTGAATGGTGTTTATGAATTTAGTAAAGTTATTGCATTTGGTGTGAAAGACTTTTTGTAGATGTTCTTGGTTGCTGCGGCAGATCTATAGCGTCTTCCCGAGGGCAGTTTCATAAATTCTTTAAAAAGAGGATGAACGTGATCAGAAGAAATTTGTCTGGCTTTTTGTTTTGCCTGTGTTTTATATATACATCCCAGTTGTATTTGCTATTTCCCAATAATTTTACTGGCCATGTTTGTGATTCTGGATTGTCTAGTTTTGTTCTTAGCCCCCAGGTGCCCATACCATGTACACATATTAAAATTTACACTTTCAACAAGACTTTTGTAGACAGTCTCTGAGATGTTCTTGCTTATATCGTATGAATCTAATTTCCTGATTAGATACATACGCTGCATTGCTTTTTTAAAAATGGCTTTGGAGGGAGGCCTGAAGCGACGGACTGTCAGTGTTGCCATCTTGGAGACTATCTCTCTAGATTTAAGGATTTTCGGAGCTAATGCTGCTAGCTACTTTCATTGGAAAAGAGTTGGCAACACTGGGCTCGTTTTTTGGTTTTTGGTTTTGCGGATTCTTTTTTTAAAATCTAGCGTAGCCTGGCTAGTTACTCAAGATGGATTTTATGTCTCCACGCACCCAAAAGTTGTTTCTGCATTTTCTGCTGCAAGAAAATGCTGAAACGAGGTAAACCTGTTCCTGTAATAAAGAGTAGTTCTTGTTAGTAACCACCCAGAGCTACAGTATTTGATCTCACAGAGTAAAATGTTCATGGCATAAACAAAAAAAAACTGAAAAAAAGACAAATATTAGTGGGCCTTTGTAGTGTCAGGTAGGGTCTGTTTTAGGGTCTTAAGTCTTTTTTTATTTGTTTCTCTTTTACTGCTGTTTTTAATTGGATGTAGCTGCTGTTGGTAGGTACAGGCGTAGCTACATGGCTTGTGCACAAGTGATTAATGTACAGAAAGATACCTCTGACACCAAAACATGCCTCAGTGTATTTGGGATCAGACCTGCAGGGTATACAAACATTGTGGTGCAATTCAAGTCTGTGCTATTATAATTTAGTTTGTTTGTTTTATCCAAATATTTGAATAGATGACTTTTTTCCCATTTTCAATCCAAACCTAGTTAAAAATCTGGAATTTTTTTTTTTTTTTTTTAAGTAATCCAAACATAATACGCCCTATTCCTTCATTACAATCATAAACCTTTCTTTCATGAAATGTACCTCAATATTAATGACTCTTAAATGTTTTAATGCTGCTCTTCAGTTCGTTAAATGTAACTTTTTTTGACAGTGCTACTTTTAATGGGCTGTCATCACATTCATTTTTAATGTCACAGCTGTTGTCCAAGTTCGAAATGTGTAAAGTAATCCTGTAAACTGTTGTTTGGATTTAGACATGGCTATAGTGTGTGCAAGACATTGAGAAATGACAATGCAAATAAGACAAATGTTAAAATAGTATCAAAATAAAAACTTATAACATATAAAATGTGTTATGGTTCTGCTGTTGGCCCTCTCATCAGGATCGTCCTCCTCATTATAACATTCATGTTGCTGCTGTTTTGTAACAGGCCTGCAGTTTGATTTACCTATACTGAAGTAAACCAAAATGACATCTTTCCTACGGGGATAAATAAATTATCACATCAATATTTCCACGAGGAGACAGTGCTAAAATATCACCTCAGTTACATGTAAATCGTGACACTCTTGAGTTTACAAGGCAACAGTCAGATCTATAGTAACAGCCATTTCTAACACTCTTATTTAGCTCTGTCCCTTAGGCATAGCGATTGATTTATATTTTGCATTTCAAAACATGATAGATCATAAGATGTAATGTGCACAGGCATTTAGACACGAGGCCCCTGGCACTTCTTTCCACACTGGTTGACTGACTGAGTAACCGGCTGGCTGAATGGCTGCCTGTCATTTTGTAGAACATCTGAGCTGGCATTTATCCAGAAAATCTGCTGTTGTTTTTGCTCCCGTTGGGTGTTTGTTGAGCGGTAATATGGAATCCGCACTTCCTGAAAATACAGATAAAAAAATTGTTTGTTTCAGACACATCAAGGTGGAAAGGCTGGCTGGTAAAAAGCCAGAGTTTGAAATGCCTCCAAAAGAATCTTTTTTTTTTAAATATATATATATTTATATACATCAAAGTACAGAGAGGAAAGCGCTTTGATATCAGAGGCAAAAACCAAATGATGCTCCCCACTTTTCCAGCTTTCCTTTTTATTCATACATCAGGAAATAACAGCTCTTTTCATGCTTCACACTTTAAAAACTTTTAGCTAAATGGCCGACCAAAAGCACCACTTTACCTAAAAATAAAGAAAAAATTTTGGACTCTTCAAATATGAAAATGTAGAGTAAGGAAACTTAATTTCACTAGGGTCAATTTTTAAAGCGTTTTTTAGATTCTAGTTCTTTAGTCTTTTATTCTTTAAAAACTTTACAGGCAGGATGTTAGCGATTTTTTCCCCTCCTGTATCTCACTTATAATAGGGAGAGAGTTGTTGGTGTTATTCAAATGTTGTTGACGAAGAACTATAGACAGAAAAAAATATGATTAGATGGAGCAGTGTTTGTTTCCATTCATCTCTCCACGACTCTCCTGTAAAGCTCTCCTTTACTGATGCAGTATTTCAACCACTAGTCAATGCCTCCTCATCTCTTTTTTAGTCTGTAATTTTCTCAGTTTTTGTCTCCATTCCTCTATCATTATCTCTACTGCAATTCTTTAGCAGATTTTTATCTGATTGGAAACTTTTTCTTGTTTCATTTTATGCGGTAGTATCACCACACACACACACACACACACACATAAACATGCAAACAAGCTGCTGACACAGTGTGGCAGGGCTGTTGAGATGGAAGAAAGAGGTTGTCAATCTGAGATGGAGAACTTGGAAAATAACAGAAACAACAGGAAAAGTTCAGCGTCTGAAGATATAAAGAGTAGAAAGTCCATGAACCAATTTGTGGAAGGAAAACATTTTTTTTTTTTGTCATCTCTATCGTGTTTTTAAAACTACCAGCCCGGTCTCATTCCCAGGGTGTCAGATAGCGATGCTTTGTCACGGCCGTAGGCGTTTGATACCGCCGCACAAGGCACCCATTAGCGCCTATAGGAGACGCCCCGTGCTTTCCATTGACTACAATATAAACATAACCCCGGCAACAGTAAACACACAGAGAAAGTGCTGTGGTGATGTAGTTTAAAGAGCAAAAGACACGGGCAGGCGGGAGGGGAGGTGGATGGATCCAATAACACAGGACTTTCATTCAGGAGACCGCTGTTTGTGTCCCGTGCGTTATGTTTCACTTTGACTTTACAGTCATCTGATCATTCATGTCCCGTGTTCACGTCAAGTCACATTTTCACAGTACAAATATATTAATTTTAAGCCCAACCATGTTGTTTATTCCTAATCCTAAAATAGTGTTTTTGTTTAACTCATTAAGCGAGTTGATGAGTTGGGATGAGAACGTGTTGAAACTACCCCTACATGCTCTCAAACTAAAAAGACTGGTTCCCAAAGTAAATGTACAGAATTTGTTATTCTGACAAAAGAGAAATTACTAAGTGATGTGTTTACTTTGTCACTCAAAGAATAATGTAAGAGTTTAGCTCTGTTACTCTGACATTTTGGAGTTCGGCTTCTTTGATGCCCTGCTGAGATTTGGATGTGAGGATTTGCATTTAGTGGAGAGTCTGGTCTGGGACACGTTAGCTTGGCAAAGGGGCTGGAGGTGGTTTGCCTCTGCCAGAAGATGAGTAATGGCTTCACTGTGAGTATGAGACTTCTGAATGGCTGTTTGCAGCCACTGGAGCTAGATGTTGATGGTCAGTGAATGGGCACTTTCAACAGAGTTGGATTAGTGGAAAGTAAGAGTACCGAGCAATGTAACTGATTACTTTGTAAAGTTTGAGAAAGTTGTGAAAGTTCACTCTTGACCTTGGGAACAGGATGTGAGATCCGGGAAAGAACTTGAGCTTGAATTACGATATTTTGTTTTTTGTGAAATTAGTGAAATATTGGACCTTTTTTCACAGCAGACATTTTGATTTGACATAGTAGGAAAAGCACAGGTGTCATAACCGTAACAACAGCTCCGTTATGTTCAAGTGTCCCAGTAAGTCATGCCAGTGTGACAGATAGACAGAATGCACAGCAGCTAAATGGGATTCAGCCGTCATTGATTTTAATATTTACACCCATGCTTTTCTTAATATGACATGTCAGAATGTCGTCCTTGAAAAAGGCCTACGTGATCATTTTTGTTGAGTAATATATGTAATGTGATTACTAGGGCTGTCAATCGATTAAAATATTATATCACGATTAATCACAAATGAATCATACATTTTTTTTATCTGTTTAGTATCTTAAAGGGAGATTTGTGAAGTATTTAATACTCTTATCAACATGGGAGTGGGCAAATATGCTTGCTGTATGCAAATGTATGTATATATTTATTATTGGAAATCAATTAACAACACAAAACAATGACAAATATTGTCCAGAAACCCTCACAGGTACTGCATCTAGCATAAAAAATAAGCTCAAATCATAACATGACAAACTCAAGCCCAGCTGTCAGTGTGTCAGTTTGCTGACTTGAATATGACTTGCCCCAAACTGCATGTGATTATCATAAAGTGGGCATGTCTGTAAAGGGGAGACTCGTGGGTACCCATAGAACCCATTTTCATTCACGTATTTTGAGGTCAGAGGTCAAGGGACCCCTTTGAAAATGGCCATGCCAGTTTTTCCCAGCCAAAATTTAGCGCAAGTTATTTAACGTCCTTTGCGAAAATCTAGTATGACATGGTACATGGTACCAATGGATTCTTTAGGTTTTCTAGTTTCATATACAGTAATACCAGTATCTTCACTCTATCTTTAAAACTGAGCCCGCTACAACCTCTGGAAGATCGATTGCGTTAATGCGTTAAAGAAATTAGTGTCGTTATTATCGTGTTAACTTTCACAGCCCTAGAGATTACATATTTCAAGTAATTTGCCCAGCATTGGTAAGATGTGTGTAACTCTAACATTGGGAGGCTATGTGTCACTGAAATAGAGGCAACTGTGCAGCTCAGTGTTCTCTCATAATCTCAGATAAGGCTACATATATGCTATTAATGGTAACTTCAACAGAGCTTACATTCAAAGCAGCTCAGAGGAGGTTTTTTTCCACATGAGTCACTTCTCACCCATCTGGCATGATGCTCACAAATGATCTTGATTTTAACCTCCTCAACAGGGTGCAACCAACAAGCAGAAGTGTTTGTGAACAAACAAAGTTTGATTCTGACTTTCAGGTTTTTGGGTTTACTTCTTAAATATTGTCATATTTATGGATGTTTGGGGACCGTGGAAGACAGTATGGTGGGAGTATTTAAATGTCAGATTTGCTCATGTGGGCTGCCAGTATTGTGGATAATTGGAACATTCGATTCTGTGGTTGCTGCTGGTGCGTGTGAGTGTATGTGTCCACACATGCGTGTGTGAGTAGGTGTTGCAGTTGGCATGTTTTCTCTGTTAATTTGTGAGGTTTTCAGTCATTACTATCCTGATCGTATGTGTGCACAATTTAACCAGTTACATCCACATAGAACACATAGATAACTCCACATGTACTGTATATCAAACACTGTATCTCATCCGCTGCCTGTTTTCATTCCACAAAAACAGGAAAATCCTGCAAATACCTATCTAACTGTTAGGATTTTGCCTGTATTTGTGAAAAACCTCAATGCTGAAGAAAGTGTATTTACCTTTAAGCAGACTTTATCTTGACTCCCATGAATTGAGCTAAGTAATCTCACCGGTGGGCATACCTTCAAACTGTTCACAGAGACATGAAAAGGCATCCATAAGTTGGTCTCTCTTTAGGTAAGCATTACAGTTTCCCAAAAGCTCAACTAAGTCTCATATCAGCCAATGAGTCAGCATGCTTTGCATATTTTTAGCCCTGTGGCCAATTGCAGCACAGCACCTGGCCTGACTTTGAATTTGTAACGATTTTTTTTTTTTTCCTACAGAGGACCAAGGTTGCTATAGCAACTGACGATGAGTTGTGATGGACGATTGACAGCTGACGGATTAGCTCCAGAGTGATTTGTCACACAAAGACACACCTAGATTCACAGTTCCCCCTCATGCTTTCCATTTTTTTCTAATTCAAAAGATTCAGAAGAATCTCTCTTTCTCACGGTCCGCTCTCTAAATACGAAGAAGACTGGGGGGATTCAGAAGAGACAACAAAAGAGAAGAGATGAAGAGGTGAAAAGAGAGAGTAACATCGTGATGAGTTATACACTGAGTAATGCTGAGGGTACAAACAAGGAAAGATGTCACATAATGCACACACACACACACAGAGTGAAAAATGACTCAGAAAAATGTCTTAAGGGAGTACTGACTTCTAGGTTATAAATATGAAAAAGTTGTTTATACTGTTGTGCCCCCACCTGTTCCTGCATGACAGTACTGCAGGTGTGTGTGTGTGAGCACAGACTGAAATGGATGAGAGAGGGCAATAGAGAGATGGCAATTGACAGATGGCTGACGGAAGGAAGATAACGTCAAATATAGTGATGGAAAGAGAATGACGACAGAAAAAGTATGAAAAGATTAGGACAAGCTCACTTTTTGAAGCTAAAACTTTTTTAGGCCCTTAAAGGGAGAGTTTGGGTGTTTTGAAGTGGGGTTGTATGCGGTTCTTATCCATAGTAGGTGTATTACCTACAGTAGATGACGGTCGGCACGCCCCCAGCTTGGAGAAGCAGACAAGAGTACCAGCGCCGAAGCAAAACAATACACTGCTGTGGACGGGGCTGGCAGAAAAACGTATTTTAGCCACCTAAGAGAAAGGCTCACCTAAAAAACTCAACATCAGTTTAAGTGTACTTATTTTCGCTATATATTTTCACCACTTTATCTTGCCGTCAGATAGCCATTTCTGATGGGGAACTGAACTGAAAGTGAAACTTAACTATGCTCTCTTCAAAGCCAGCAGACTCAGTTGACAAAAACAGTATAGATACGTTTCACTTTCAGTTCAGTTCCCCGTCGAAAAATACGTTTTGCTTCCAGCCCGTCCACAGCAGTACATTGCTTTGCTCCTGTCTTTTTTTCCAAACTGGAGGCGTTCCGACCGTCATCTACTGTAGGTAATACACTTACTATGGATAAGTACTTCATACAACTAACCTCTTAGTTGTTTGAAAAGCTCAAAACTAAAAAAAAAAAAGAATGAAAATTCATAACCTTGGTCAGTAGGTTACTTTTAACTAGTTGGTGTTGTTATACTGTAAGAAGGAAATCTGTGAAGGGGTGTATGACACAACTGAAAAACTTAGTTTTGCCCTGGTATCTCCATAGCCACTGTAGTCCCGAGGAGGCATGGCATATGGCGTAGCCTACAGCATAACCTCGGAGTTTATGAACGTAGCCGCAAAAGGCACAATATAACCCCTTTATGTTGAAAAATCACCTTTAGGTTTAGGATAAAAATGATCTTAGGGCAAGTGTTAAGGTTAGGTATGTAGTGGCGAGAGTTACAGTTCAGGTGCAGTCAGTGTAAAGTTATGTGTGTGTTAGTCTTTCCATCTACTGGATGAGAGTTGTGCTCACTCAACTGAAGAAATGTGTGTGTGAATATTCCATTTCCTGTCCCTTGTTTTGGATGGTAGCCAATTCATTTGTCACTTTCTCTGCCTCTCTTTCCCTCTCCAATGTATCTCTTTATCTCTGCGTCAACCCGTCCCTGTTCTCATGTATACAGAAAAAAAAGGATGCAGCCGAATGTCAGAGAAGACTGAGAGGAGAAGGGGAAAATGGCAGGGTAGTGTTGATGACAGGAGCGAGGCAAAGACGAGGAGAAGAGGGCGGGAGAGACGATACAAGGGGTGAGACAAACTAAGGGGAAACAAGTATGAGTGAAGTTGAATGAAGGGGAAGCGAGTGCAGATGATTTGAGGAGATGTAAGAGGTGCAGAGATCAGAGGAAACTGGAAACGACTATTTGATCCAGTGAATCACAATAGCTTTTCTGATGAAATGTGATCAAATCTGAACATAATCCGATGGCTTCTGCTGCGAAAAAAAAGATTGCAAATTCACACAATGGCTAAAGAAAAGATAGATAGATAGATAGATAGATAGATAGATAGATAGATAGATAGATAGACACTTAATTAAGTAATTGAAAGTTAATCTTTTCTTTTCAAAGGTGTGATTCTATCCAGGGCGTTCTCCTTGGTTCTGTTATCTATCAGTGTTACATGTTAGACACTCTGTGCGTGGGATCTGACTGTCTGAGTCATTCCTAAGGTCTGATGGCCTGAATCACAGTAACACTGACTAATGTGGAATAGTTGCTATACTCCAAGAAGAGCTAATTTCTCTCTGCAGCCGTTGTCACGGCCTGAGAAACATCATTGTCATTTTATCAGTCTTTTGTTTGTTCAACCTTTTGTCATTTTTAGCACTGGGTTACTTTAAATACTTAAAAAGGGCAATAAGTACGTCTTTTACAGCCCGATATCCTAAATCGTGACTTATTATTTACTTAGCCAGGTGCTTAGATCACTGCCTTTCAAAACTCCTTTCAGCCCTGCTCCTCCTTTGTTTTAGCACATAACTCCTGGCAGACTTCCAAGACACCATCTGTGCCCCCAGCCACCTCCACCCATTACTCACATTACCTTGTGCTAACTTGTGTTTTCTAAGTTAATCATCCTCTGCAAAGGTGTTTTAAGGCATACAGTATAAAAATACTCGGCTGAGTAATAATTGTCTGCTGTGTTTATTCCACAAAAACGTTCAATAACCTTGTGAATATTGGGAAAATTACATCTTCTTATTCTCCTCATTGAAAAATACAGAATCTATGAATATGCAGAGATTGTTCTCTTTAATTTCTTTAGTTTAGCCAAGTGACACAAGATGACTCCTACTTGACTGAAAAGCATTGGAGGTTTCAAGTTTCCATGTCACACTTCTCTAAGATTCAAACTGGACCGTGATTGGCTCCCAAACTAGATGTGATATGACAAAATCCTGCTCATACGTACATATCTTAACCTCACATTTAAGGTGAGCTCACGCCTAGTGTCTAGTATCGCTGCACGTCCTTCTGCACAGTGAAGATCAAACATCCAAGTGAAGTAACAATAAGCAAAAAACATTTAGAGTACCACTGCTTAAAGGGTAACTTTATTTTTCAACCTGGACCCTATTTTCCAATGTTTTTGCATCTAAGTGACTAATAGGGACGAAAATTTTTGAAACTGCTCCAGTATTGAGGTGGAGCACTATAGATAGCAGCTGCTCACGGGCTGCAATATGGTGCTATTGGGGCAAGCTGGCACCGCCATTTACGTCCACTAAAGTTGCTTGTTTTTGCTGTGACAGGCTCTGATTTTTATTAGAAGTGTCTGACATTATGGAAAGAGTCTCGCTCAAGGAGAAGTCTTGTTCTGAAATCTTGCGAGGTGACTTGTTGCCGGAAGACAATGGTAGAAACGTGAGTGCCAGCCGGGCAGAGTTTGTTCTGTTAAAGATTTTTTTTGCCATTTATGCTGTATTTGATAGAGAAAGACAGACAGGAAAGACAAGGGAGAGAGATTGGATGACATGCAGCAAAGGGCCCTGGGCCGATGCGGGACTCAGCCTGGTACGCGCTCTACTCAGTGAGCTACCAGGGCACCCCATCTAAAAGATTTTATAATGTCATGGCTGAATATTGTATATTATTATATGGATGATTTTGACAATGTGTATGAGGTCTTTGAATTCGTTGGCCGTCTGTATTTGTTTGAGCCAGAGTATACGGATATTCAGATTTGATTGAGCGGGATTTGGACACAATAACAAACAGACCGGATCAAGTGAAAGGTCATAAAAACGTTTTATTTCTCGATAGGGTCCTTTCCATAATGTTGTAAGACACTTATAATAACAATCTGAGCCTGTCATGGCAAAAATACGCACTTTTAGTGAACAAAACGTTACATTGCCCTCGCAGCTCGTTTAGCAGCTGCCGGCTGCAGTCGTATCCCTCAATACTGGACCAATTTCAAAAATGGTTGTTCCCATTAATCAGTTAGACACAAACACATGGGAAAATAGGGTCCAGGTTGAAAAATACTAAAGTGACCCTTTAAACTGCTGCAAAGACAAAGGATGCTTAAGAAAACAAAATAGTAAAATACAAGATGATGACTTTATATCCTAAAATGCAAATGATGTTAAGACTCCTAGTAGTCTCCAATAATGGGGGAATTAAAGCCCCGTAGGACACAGAAATCTTGTCAGTCCAGCTTCTCTCTCTTGTTCGGAAAGCGCAGTGACGGATTACGGCTGCAACAGAAGGGTGGCAATCAATCAAACAGGGATGAGTAAGGGTGTGGAGGAGGGGGGATTCGCTCATGTCAGTCATGTTTTATACACCAGGGAACGAGTTTCAGCAAGAAACTGCATTTTTTTTAGTTCGCCGTTAATTTAACTTTTTTGTTTTATTGCTACTGTCTTTATTTACATCCAGCCTTCACATTCTGATCCGCAGCACAATAAATCGCCATATGCAACAGAACCAAAGCCGACTGTACGTGCAGGGAGAGCGTGCAGGGATGTATGATGGTCAATTTAATCAATAATGGTCGTCTGCAGGATTGCATGCAGACACATTAACTGAGCTTTCATCTGCAATTGCTGTATAAATTGCTGCATAGATAGATATAAAGACAACGATTACATAACGGTGTAAACAGTGCTCTAATTAAGGATTAAGAGCTCTGTTCTGAATGTGAGTTATCATATATCAAATTTCAAATTGAACCTTCGTAAGGCTATTATCAGTTGTGGTTATTTTTTTCTTTGTTCCTAATTACTAATTAAATTATTTCCGTTTAATTTCCTGAAGCTGTAGAAGAGATGTTGAAGCTCAGGGATGGAGACGGAGAAACTGTAGCAGGTGTAGACATAATGTGGCCAAACAGTCACTGTCACCTGCACGGTCACATATCTGTGGAGATGATAAGGGAAACAAAGAAAAAAAAAATTCCACCGGGATGAGGTGTATTATTATTATTATTATTATAATTATTATTATTATTATTATTATTATTATTATTATTATTATTACAGAAATAGACAATTGAATAGTTTGCCTTATAGTAAAAGACAGGCCTGTGTTATAGAAGAGAATAGAACACACCAGAGACTTGGTCTGATACCCTAAATGTCCTTTTGAATATATCTATTTTAGAACAAACAGATAAAAAATAAGGATTGTAATAGTCTGTTTTTTTACGATGTTTTCACTGGCGTTGGTTTGTTTGTTTGTCTGTCTGTCTGTCTGTCTGTCTGTTAGCAGGATTACTCCAAAAGTTTGTGATGTATTTGAATGAAATTTTTTGGAGGGGTGGAGTGTGGCACAATGAACAATCCATTCGATTTTGGTGGCGATCCAGATCATGATCCGGACTCAGGACTTTTTTTAAGAATTACGATCAGCCAGAGTATTAAGACCACAGGGTACAGCACATGCACAGTGTAACTGATGACGCGTTGATGACGCATGACCACTCCTTCTGAGAGCAGAGAGATACGTGTGTGGATGTGTGGCGAGACTCCGAGGTGCGGGAGCTGCTGGCCGTCCGCGGTGAGAAAGAAAAAGTGGTAGACGACGGGATGAGAAACATCGTAGTGTGACGTTATAAAGACATAACAAGGCTGCTGAATGAGAGAGGCATCCACCGACACGTTACACGGAAACACACCATGTTAATAACAAGCCGACCACCTCACGGTACCGTCAGCTGTGAGCTGTGATCTGTTTTTAAAGTCAGGCACCTTGGCGGAGGTTTGCGCTCTCCGAGTGCCATTCTAGTTCTTATTGTCAACGAATTCCATGAAAAGACCAAAACAACCCTACCCTACACTGTTAACTGTGTAACAGAAATAAAAAAATATATATATTTTTGCTAAAACAGCTAAATATATATATTTTTGCTAAAACAGCTAAATATATATATTTTTTCCCAAACATTACTTTTATTTATTATTATTATTTTCAGCTACAGATTTGGTGCACTATTGAGTATTTATGGCAGAAGGATGGTGTAGGATTGACTCAAAATACTCTACAGTGGCCATTATAATGAAGGAACATTTCACCCAGTGCAGCGTTGTTGCTCCCTGATGTGTTTTTAATAGTTTTTGGACAACAACTGAGGTCTATGATACAGAGGAATAAGATATATCAGGCTTGGCTACAGCAACCTTTTTGTAGGAATAAATCATTGTTGGTTTGGGCCTTTTCATGGAAAAGATATAGAATATCACCGGCCTTATCCTTTAACAGATACCAGGAAAGCACATGTTATCACCTCTATTGAAGTGTTGAAGTTATACTGATCAGCTTTAAATTGCCGTGCTGCAGCTTAATCTGTGCCGATTCTTCTGTTTGTGTTCATTTTTGCTTACCTTGCACGTCAGCTGGATTCTTGTGATGTCACAAGATCACACGAGAATCACAGGATCTCATATCACACAGAAATCCATCTTGTCAGGTTTCAAGTAATGCGTTTGTGTACAGCAAGCCAGAGCACGATCCTATCAGTGTCCTGTGAGGAGCTACTGGCAGCTACAGGCGTGGCTTAGATGTGTGTGACACGACACGGAGAGGCGACTGTTTGTTCTGAACAACAATGGCAGCTTCTGAAGAGGTTAGTGTAGCTGCAATAGCATCAGTTATATCAGAACTGGAGAGTATTTCTTCATTGAATGAAGAGCAAAGAACGTCACTGAAGGATTTTGATGAAAAAATGTCTTCGCTCGTCTCCCGACTGGCTTCGGCAAGGGTTTGATTGACAGATGGTTCATCCAATCACCTGCCAAGTATTTTTTTGAAAGTGCCTGCCCTTTTCCAAACAGTTTCCAATGATGACTTCTCAGATGGTTCTGTGTAACAAACCATGCAGCTGTGTAACTAGTGAGCGTTTGGTTAGATGATGAGCGGCACTGTAACCTTTGATACATATGTGTGTGTATGTGTGTGTGTGTGTGCCTCTACATATGTATGTGTATGTAAAGTTTGTGTATATGCATGCGTGTGGCAAGGTGTGTGTGTGTTTGAAGGTGCCCTTACCTCAGGCCGATGGGTGTATGTGACTGTAGAAGCTTTTAATGTTCACACCTTGTCAGAAATCTCTCCGTTACTGCGCTGACACACAGACATGTAGAGGACACATGTCATGGACTTCTAAACAAAACCTGACAGAGAGAGGTGGGGTGGGGGTGAGATGGGGTGAGGAAGACAGTGTGTAGAAGAGGAAATGGAGGAGGCGGAGGAGGAGGGGGGTGTCTCCTAATTCTCGCTTCCTCTCTCTAATCCGCTCCTTCTCTCCTTTTCTCCCGTCTCTCCCTCACTGTCTCTCAGAAGCATAGAGAATCAGTTTTAATGGTTTGTCAAATAATGCTTTTCTCCCCCACAGTGGATTGGTGATGCGGTGTTTGTGTTAGCTGTGTGCGCAGCTATATGTGTGTGTGTGTGTGTGTGTTTTAAAGGGAAGCTTGCCCTACTTTAGCCCAGTGGTTTCCTCTGTTGATATTGCCCATAGCGCCGGATTATACGCTTTTCAATGTGGTCAAACACACACACACACACACACACGCACGCATGACACACACACACACTCAGAAAACAATGCAAACACACACAAAATGTGCACATACACACACTGGGGAGAAAGAATGTATGCACACAGGTAGTGTAGAAGTGCGCAGCCGTACAGACACATGCCGCGTGAATACATGCAGTCACACACAAACATATATGTCCACACAGTAAGTCATGGTGCACATTACATACTGTGTGTGTGCGCACTTGTCACGTTATATATTTGGTTATGCGCTTGCATGCGTGTGCTTTGTCTATTTGGCTCTCAAGGCTAGTTATGACCAATGTCTGTGTGAGACTAGAGTGTGAAATTAATGATGTAGTATGTGTGTAGAGTCAAGGTTGAACCATTTTACTGTCTGTGTGTGTATGATGGATATAGCAATATATCTGGAGTACAACAGCTATACGTGTGTTTTATATGTGGCATTTGTGTGTGTGTGTGTGTGTGTGTGTGTAATGGTTGTTCACCTGTAAGCACTTTGATTGATGGTTCCATATGGCCTGACTGTACTGTACTACAAAATGAGAGCGGTAGACAGAGCAGGATGGAGGTAGAGAAACACCGGTATAGAAGGAAAAAGAGAATTAACCAGACAGACACAAAGGAGATAAGGGAGAGTTATATTGATGCATTTATCTTATTGTCCTGTATTTGATTCAAAATGCACAAAAGTTGAAGAATGTTGTCTTTCAGTTTAGTAAGGTAGCAAATCATTTATAAGGAATTCGCTTTTTGACCTACAAAACAATGTAAGGGGCTGTATTGGTGTGTGGGTGTGCTGCTATATAGGTAACATTGAGACAATGAAATGCAATGCAAAAAAAGACATGGGATGAAGGGATTGAATATCAGACCCATTGGTTTGAAGGCCTATCAGACACCAAAACACTGCACAGCAGTTTATAGTACTGGAGAAAGGATTTTACAGCAAAGTAGCATGGCAGCATGCTAATGAAGGTGAGGTAAAATGACACCGTTAGCATCATAAAATAAATGTAACAAAAATTTGCACTATTTGATCGCTGGATGATGAGCTAGATTCAACCTTTTTTGTGGGAAAACCATGTTGTTGTTTTTTTGCTGGAGCCCTCACAAAATGTCAACGCATTAAACAAATTATGGGGACTGCTTATTTACCAGTCTGGTCGCACGAAAAGGCATATGAATGACACAATAATGCGCAAGGCAAAAGCGTGTAATAATAACGCCGTTCTGCTCTTGGCGTGTCATTTGTACGCCATGTAGTCTGTTCTGACTGCCATGTAAATTCATCCACTTGAATATGCAACGCTCGGAGCTAGTGACGTAGAAAAAAATGTGAGAAAGACAGCTTATGGTGGCCGGGAGGGGAGGTGGATGGGTCCGACAAACACAGGACTTTCAACCAGGAGACCGGTGATCGAGACCGCTGTTTTGTTTTGTAAGTTATGTTAGTGACATTTGTCAGGTGTTTTAGTGACGTTTGTGACATGTTTTCCGTACTTATGTTATGTTGTTTCCGTACGTATTGTACTATTGTAGTTTACGTACTTATTTTAAGCCCAACCATGATGCTTTCCTAAACCTAACTAAATGGTTTTATTGCCTAAACCTAAGTGAGTGTTTTTGTTGCCCCCTGCTGGTACTGTACCTTCATACACAAGTGTAATATTCACGCCTCAGCGAGGCAAAACGTGACACTGACATGCTATCCTCTGGTGGACTGACGGGTCTATTACACACTTTGGCGTGATATCGGGTTGTATTGTCACATAGTGCTGTTGTCAGTCTGAACACAGTATTGATAGAATAGTTGATTTATTTTTTTTTTTTTTGTTTAAAACAATTATAATAATTTGTTTTGCTTCCTTAACCAGCTTTTCACCGCTACAGTTTAGGTAAACTACAAAGTGGTGATGCACTAGGCAGTTGTTGGCAATGTTTCTGTGAACCACCATGGAAGATGCACCTCCATAATCCCGATTATTTAATCACCTTTCTATCTCTGTTTTGTTGTTTTGTTTTTCAAATGGATAAGCGTATTTGCCAAGAGCCCCTATGTTTGGCGCATATCCATGACTCACATTCACAACTTTTAGCTTTTTTTGTTTTTGTTCCAAGTGTCCCACATTACTGATGGAAAAGAGCCAATGTCAGGCTTTGGGCCAGTTTTCATTTTACTTTTCTGCCATTGCCATGTGCACCAGGGATTTGTGTATATACACTATTCGAGTTTGAGAGACAAAGAGACTCTCGGATGTCATTCGGCCACCATTTCATGCCTTAATTAGATAGCATACAGTAGAGAGCTGACAGGGAATGAGGGAAGAGAGAGGACATGCAACAAAGGTCCCTGGCTGCACTTGAACTGGGGACATAGCGATTACACGGGCAACAACTTTAATCCCAAGGACCCCAGGACAAACTAATAAAATACTGTATGTTTTGAGCAAAAAATAACTTAACTTGAAGTTTATGAAATGGAGCTAATACAGCATTATTATTTTTTTATACCTGCACCATTTTGGTATTTTTGTAGCATTTAATTGCCTCTAAGTTGTGTGTACGGGCCATCATATTAACATCACAACACATGCTGCATTCAAATCTCCTCTAGTCCTCTGAAAACAAGTTGTTTTTCATCTTTTCTTGTTCTTCTTTTACCATTAAAAAAACGGTGTTATGTTTGGGAAACCAGGCACTGCTGACTGGCAGATGCATGTTATGTAATCTAGTTGTTTGTGAAGGTGCAACACTACCAAATATGAGGTTCAGGAGGTGGTTGGTGTATGGCGTGCATTATGCCTCTATAGACTTGAAAACTAAAACGAGGTTGCGTGTGCGTGTGTGTGAGAGACAGTGTACTTTAGTCTGGAGGACCCAGAGTCTTGGCTAACAGCCAGCAGTCTGGATACCCACAAACCCTTGCTGAGGCTGCTGCTGCTAGGCAGAATGGGCTTTTTAAATGCAGTTAAACCTCTGTGGCCACATTTGAACTTTGATGCCTCCAGATCATGATTAGGAGTTTTAAGGGTTTGCCATGGACCCAGGCACCTACATGTTGCTCTTCAGGTAAGAGACAAAACCAACTTTCAGTTCAATAGAAATGTCTTCTGTTGTGATGACTGGACAAAGCACAGCTTCATATAATATAAGACAATTCTTCACTAGAAACTAGAGCTGCTCTGTTTATGGTCCAATGCGTAAATGTACTCTCTTATCTAGCCATCTAGGAACAAATCAGTGCTTTAATCACATGGGACCCCCTTTCACAACCTCATCGTTTCAACCTGAGATCCCCATTCAATAAAACATCATCTTGTGAGGGCCCACTTGAAGCAACCAGTGACCCATGTTAGGGCCAGATTCACAGTGAGAAAAACACTGGTCTACGATCCAGTGAGACGTGGCTCGCTGCCAGCTGCCTACTCACAATATCCTGCCGCCCTGCTCCCGTTCCTTACCGCAGCTCAGACAAATTGGTCCCTCTGGGATTTTGTGGAGCTTTTTTGTACCTATTGTGACCTAAAATTATGTTGACTTTTCTCAAAAATTGCTAAGCAATTTACATTTTTAATGCAGGCTATTTTTGCAATATAATTGTAATAATTGGTGCAAATTGCAAGTCAGGGGAAAAAAGGTGGCATTTATTTCATTCAACAGGAATTTAACTAAGCGAGCTGTGACTATGTGTCATTGAGAAAGAGACATATATAATCATTTCCTGTGTTAATTAGCATACTGCAAATCACATGTTGAATTTTCTGACAAGAAAGTTCAAAGCAACGGAAATACTGCTCATATGCTTCAGTCTTGATAAATATACCTTCAACTCAGAGTCTGCACAAAACACGCCAAATGAAATGCTAATTTTGGAACCTTTTTCAAGATTTTGAAGTGTATAGTTTGACAGTACAATATCAGCATTTATTTTCGACCTTGGTGTTTGTCTGAATACCATTTAAGGCTTATGATAAATGGAAGTATAATAATGCAGGTTAAACGAAACACAAAGTGCCTTAATTTCCTTATTTGCGTCGCACTGAATAGAAATCACATCAAAATGAAGCTCTCAGTCATTTCAATCATCCTCCATTTCCTTCGTCTTAACGACTTCACTTAGGAATCATTGATTGTTGTAGAAGAAGGTGGAAGTAAACTAACCTTAGATTATTTATGTATTATTTCTTTAGGTGCATAGGTTTAAACAGAGTGCAGTTTCTCTGTTGATTTTGTGATTTTATGTTGAGAAATTGCACAACTGTTGGGATTGATAATTGCACTATAGATAGACAGATAGATAGATGTACTTTATTGATCTCAAATTGGGAAAATCTTGAAAATTTCCCAAGTTGGGATCAATAAAGTGCATTATTGTACTAAGTAATACTAAGTAATTATTGCATTTACTTCTGTTTCACACCTGTAATGCATGCAAACACGCACATGCCTCTGTAGACCGTCCCGCTCTGATAGACAGACAGCTTGACAGACAGTGTGTGGGTGGGTGAGATTCCTGGTTTAAGTGCAGTATAAGGGGGATTGCGCAGCAGGGTGCTGCTTGAGGACACCAGAGAATCAGCGGGGTTCTTATACTCTTAGCGCACAAATCAAATGCCACCCACTGCCAGAGTGCCCTTGAGCAAGGCACTCTCAACCCCTCACAACAGTAGATCTATGTGATCCTGTGTGTACCTCTAAATTCCTGTGTTTTTAACCCTGTTTGTGTGTCTGTGTTTGTATGTTTGAATGAGTTTATGCATCTCAGTACACACTCCCGGAGGCAAAAGCACTGTAATTCCTCTTCAGAATAAGATCTTTTTGTCTGTCTGTCTCTCCATGTCTCTGCATGAAATGTGCTCAAACCTGTGAAAAATAAATCTCTCCAAAAATATCTACTCCCAACTTCTTTTCTTCTCTCATTTTCTCTTCTCTTTTCTTCTCTAGAGCTGCAAAGATTCATCATTAATCAATAAGATGTCAACTATTAAAATAATTGCCAACTATTATGATAATCGATTAATAGGTTTGAGTAATTTTTTATGGAAAAAAAGTCATAATTTTCTGATCCCAGCTTCTTAAATGTGAATATTTTCTGGTTTCTTTACTCCTCTATGACAGTAAACTGAATATCTTTGCGTTGTGGACAAAGCAAGACATTTGAGGACGTCATCTTGGGCTTTGGGAAACACTGATTGATATTTTTCACAATTTTCTAACATTTTACAGACCAAAGAACTAATCGATTAATCAAGAAAATAATGAACATATTAATTGACAATGAAAAAAATTGTTTGTTGCAGCCCTGCATCTCTCCTCTTCTCTTCTCTTCTCTTCCAAAAACAAATAAAAGAAAGAATCATTAAACATCTCAATAATACGTTTAAAGACAGTCTTTAAAAGTGTTTAAAAACAAGTTAGCTTAAGGCTACAGTAGCTACCCTTGGGTAGACTGCCAACTAGTTCCATAGCCAGCAGTCTACAATTAAGCCAGAGAACTAATTATCCATGAACACAACTTAACATCTTTAAGTGCTGCACATAATGAGTGGTTGGAAAATAACCACATTATTGTTTTTTTCATATTGCAGTTGTTGGGTCTAAACCTCATATCTCCAAAATGCCAAACTTCCTTGTGTTTAGTCTGGACCCAATGCATTTAAAAAAAAAAAATCTTTCAGTGGGGTTTTAAAGTTGGAGCTACAAGGGTTTCAAATGACTACAGTAGTTATGTATTAAGTGTTAACACAGAGAGAAACTAAAAAAGGAATGAAAATACCCATCTTGCCTAAGGCCATTTTTTTTTACTTCTGCTGCACAGAGAGAGAAAAGAAGCTCTGGTGTTTTGTGTATCCCTATCTGGCTTCACCAATTTCCAAAAATTCACAGCTCTGTTCCCAGAGATGCATACCACCACTGTTTACAGATTTATACCACACTGTGTTCCCCAACATACTGTCTACAGTTTTTACACAAACTGGAAACACCGCCAACTAGGCCTATGATTTAAAACAAATGTCCTACTTTGTGTCCTCATCATTTTTCTTTTGCTGTTTTTATATGTTAGCAAAAATATTCCCCCCCAGAAAAATTAGATTGGTTGTTGTTTTCAGTACGTTCACTTCTTCTCAAGATGTCTTCCATCATCTGATCACTGCCTTTTCTTTCTCCCTCTCAGTGTCTGTCTTCTCCACAACAAGCGCTTCTTGTCTATCCATTTACTCCGAGCTATGTTGTGTCACTGATAGACTAGTGTTCCACCAGGCAGACTGAAAAAAATGGATTACACTCCCAGAATGACAGGTTGAAACAAATAGTCTCAGCCAGGGGCATACATCTACTGTACAAGTCTGAGGTCTATCTATAGTGTTGGCAAGAAGAAGCCAAATGCTCTGCAAGATGGAAAAGAGTAATATTTGTTTTATGAGCTTACGTTGGTCTCGTCTCTGGTTAGTGTGTGACAGATTGTTTTTCTAGACGTCAGAGCCAGTAGATATATGGGGAACCTAAGATATAAATTGCTGGTATCTCTCAAAAAAAGTCAGCTTTTTCTGAAAAGAAGAAAGCTGTTCTTGTTTTCTAGTGGACCGTCATGTTGTTTTACATTTGCTGAATGGACTCCAGTCATGGATTTCACTGGGTTCATGTTATGTTTAAAGGCCCAGACACACCAAGCCAACTTCAAAGAACTAACGGCGACGAAGGCCACCAGTTGCGCCTCAAGTCGCCTTTGTCTTGGCCAAAAAGTTGCACTCGAACAGAGCGCAAAAACTACAGCCGGCGGTCAACTACCACGTGCCTTGTATGCCTGCGTGAGATGAAATAACTCTCCCTACCAGCAAGTCGCAGTAGTCTGTATTCGTTATTCAAAGACGGAAACCGGAAGACAGAGGACTGCGGATATACAAGCCGTTGTTATGATACGTACATGAAACAAAGCAGCGTTTGCCGACCATTTTCACACCACTCTCACTCACCACTTAGCTTCATTCCAGATGGCCATGTCGTTGGGAAAATATCCGTGTATTGGAATGATCAGATGAAGATGATGATGAAAAATGAGAAGAGCCTTCTGTGTTTTTCCTCTTGACTTTACTCATAGGCTTGCTTTCCTCACGTCCGTTTCTCTCGTGCACTGATTTGTTTAAGCTGAACAGCCAATCAGAGTGATTTCTCAAACCGACGGGCTCCGTTAGCGGGTTCAACGTGCTGAATCAAAATCAAAAATACTCCGACACGGGTAGACTAGAGCCAACGGTGCGGTATTCACTGAAAGAACTAGGCCGACGGCCACTCACCGACTGCCGACCGGCAGATTAACCACATTTAATGATTTTTAAGGGACAGTAACGCTTAGAAAATCCAGGTGATTTAACCATAGGTTTGGCTCATTTTCTGAAACATTTTGCATTTAAATCCATCAAAGTGTGACTCACGACTCTCTTTAAACCATCAACATTGTGGTTTTCAGTCATACTTTTTCAGTCACGACTTTAGACTGTTCACACCTTTAGAAAAGCAAACATAACATCATTTTCAGGTTTTGGGAGCACTTTGCCTTAGATATGATGAGTCATTGGAAAGTTATACCTCGACATGGACAGTGGAAATCTGGCCTATTTTTTCCCTTTCATTTATTCTACACCTGTGAGCTTCCCATCACAGTCGTCTATTGTTCCAGCATCACCAGAGCAGCTGGAGGTCAAGTGCCTCGGTCAAGCACATTACAATGGTCGCTGAATAAGTCTCCTCTTTACTCTCCCTGTCAGGATTTCCCCTGCTGGCCCGTGGATTTCAACCGACAACTGCCTGTTCACAAGCTTTCTATAGACATGCGAGGTGTTAAAATCCCCAGGCTGCAAAAATCACTCCCAATTTCGCCTTGTTAAGGTGTGATTGATACAGGTTGTCACGGCCATCGCTAGAAAACAGCGCATGAGACCTGAGGAAAAAGTGTTTTGAAATATATTCAGTCAGTACTGCTCAATATCAACATAAATCCTTAAAGAGAAGAGAAGAGGATCAGCATTTAAACATCAATAGTTCAATACCACATTAATTTGGAGACAGTAGTACAAACAAATTAGAAGACCAGCAGCGTCTTCTGGTCTTTTAATGCTGCATTTTTTCATGTATGTTAGCAGGTTTTATTTCACAGAAATGCTTTATGGCAAAATAATCTTTTTTTCCATACTCTCTATTCACCTGCAATGAAAGAAGCCTGTGAGCTAGTTCAGATAGCCGACTTGAGTCCGCCTCTGCACTCACATGGCGTACTCCTCTCACTGCAACATATATCCATCACAGCCTTTTAATCATGGCGTGTACTTAAGCCGTCAGTGCTCTGCTCGCTCTCTTGCTTCATGCCTGCTGCCACATCACTCACCTGAAAGCTACGGTATGCTGTCACTAGCTGCTACCGCTGTCGACGCCGCTACTGATGTTCATATAGCGATTCAAAAGCCCCATCTCCACCTGTAGGCTCCGAGTCTACCCTTAGAGGGGGAATTAGTGTCCTCGTTGTGCAGATTCTACACTCACATATCTATTCCACATGAGTTAACTCACTGAAATACAGTGAGCTGCCAAAAAATGCCTGAACTAACTTTAAAAGCTGAGTTATTGAAATGTTCTGCCTGGTGGGCCACTTGTAAGCCAAAAAGACTGCAAGGACATACTGAAGGTCATCAGGTTTGATCCAGATGTATACATTTGCAGATATGAAAGTCAACATTAAATTGGGTTGTTCTACTGAAATGATTAAATGAGGATTGTGTTAAAGCAAATTATATATTACTAATATACACAAGTGACAACTTATCTCCACAATCCCATCTGTGAATCCCATAATAACAAGACTTCAAGTGGATAACTTTAACGTTAATAAATGTGCAGTGACACTGTGTTCTCAGCCTGTGACTTCACTGACAGAGGAGTGTTGTTGTGATGGAAACAGACCTGCCTCTTCTTAGATGTCTATTCTTAGCAAAACAACCCATTTCCCACCAAAATACTAAAAACTCTTTTTGAGCCGACTCATTTGAATAAAACATCCCATCTGTTTTCTTCCTCTTTTCCCACCTTTGTGCCATCATGGCTTCTTTCTTACAGCTTTCCCAGCTTTAGCATTTAGACGGTATCACTGGGTACTTTTAATACATGGTTGAAATATGCTTGTGGTATGACTAAAGAGAGAATATTACTGCTATATGAGTTTACAGTCACTGCTTTATGATACATTATTACACGGCTGTGTTGAATACTACTATGTATAGCAGACCGTTGCTATGGCCGCAGTTCTGATGTCGGACTCCGGAGGACCGTTTTTATGTCAAATTTTTGATTTCTTCACTAAGTAGCCGTGTAATAAGCAGGATAATGTACAGCTAGCGGGTCATTGTTGTGAAAGAATCCCCTTCAGGACGATGAGAGATCCCCCCGCTTCGCGTCAGGGTGCAGCATCGCCCTGTCTGGGATTCTTTCACAACAATGACCAGCTCGCTGTACATTATCCCTTACGTATCATGCCACAAGACGTCGGCTCTACATCACTGAGCCTTTTCACAAACAAACACAGGACTTTCAAACGGGAGACCCGTGTTCGAGGACGGTGTTTTGTTTTGTGAGTTACGTTAGTGACGTTTGTCATGTGTTTTCCGTCATTACGTTACATTGTTTCCATACGAGTTTTACTTCGTTTACGTACCTATTTTAAGCCCAACATGATGTTTTCCCTTAACCTAACTAAGGGGATTTGTTGCCTAAACCTAAGTGAGTGTTTTTTTTGCCCCCTGCTGGTACAGCACCTTCATACAGGCTTGTATTATTCACATCTCTGCAAGGCAAACCGTGACACTGACACACTATCCGCTGGTGGACAGGCGAGTCTATTACATGCTTTGGCGTGATATCGGGTTGCACACGGTGTGCCTTTTGTATTTACAGTTTTCCTGAATACACCGATGACTGAGGGGACAAGTTAGGGCTTCAGTGGTCATGTTTGAGCCATAGCTACTTCTGGAGCTGTTGAACTCGATGACACACACACATATCTTCTCAACAGTTGGAGGATCATTGATCCCATCTCAGCTGTTGCTTTATTCATGGAAATCTTACATGCGGCTTTACCGAGATTTGCTATAGGGTTTCTTTTCCCTGTCTAATCTGTGGAAGAGTCGTCATGTGATGGTGATGAAAATAACACTGATGCTACTTTCCAATATCACATTATGCCTTTACTACCCTCCAATCTAAACAGTAATCCTAGCGTTATAAGAGCCTGTCAACATCAGACATGCCCACAGTCTGACGCACTGTCAAAACAGACAGATACAGACGGGCGGTCGGACAGATGGACGAAGCAGCAGAAAGGCACACAGACTGTAAAGACTGGCTGGCTGGAATCGCTGAGTGGCTGCCTGATTATATAAGCTGGTTGACTGGTTGGACAGTTGACCAACTGGATAAACGGTCACATACTCTCAACCCGCCTCACTTATTTTTGTATAAATGTCAAACAGCCGTAGGATCAGTGTGCTGGCCTGATTGGGAGGGAGAGCGAGATGGAAAGAGAGCAGGGCGAGAGGGAGAAGAGACAGACAGAGAGAGAGAGAGACACAAAGACAGAGAAACAGAGCTAAACAGGGATATAGAATCATGTCGGTCCATCAGTACAGTGACAGCTAGACGATTACTGCTCATTACTTGAATGACTGACTGACTACAGACTGATCGTGTGTGTGTGTGTCACAGCACCATTTTATTCCCAGAGAAATGGGATGATAATGCTTGTGTTTGGATTTACACTGTATGTTTCGCTTAAGGTGTACAATTTGCACTGATTATGGTGATTTATAACTTTGAATATGTATCTATATAAGGAATACAATTGCAATGCAACATGTTTTTCCAATCAATACATAATTTATCAATACATTTGTTTGAGCTTAATATTCATCTAGGCCAATACCAGAGCTTGTTAAAAGGCCTTGCGTTTTTCAGTAGCAGCCATGGTAGCTCCATACTGCAGCCAGTATCTATTTTCATCAATAGAGGTCCCATACGTACCAGCCAACCACTCTCTAAATCTCTGACCTGTGTCAACAATTAACCTTGGCCTAAGGAAGAAATGATCTTGGAAGTTAATATGCCCATGAAATTAAAAAGGGAAGGAGCAAAGCCTGATTCCAATCAGTTATTTCAATTTCACTTTGTTCACATTTTATTTGTTGAGTGGTGAAATATTCATGTGAAAATGCAGCCGCTGTCCCTTGTGGGCCACCAAGGTGATTTATTATAGCCTGTGAACAGGCGATTCTCTGTCTAGTTGAGAGAAATAGAGAAGGTGCACTGAAAATGCAGCACACAGCCTGAAAAGGTAGACAATGTGACACTGCCAAAGAAAGAAATGCCAATCACATGCAATCCACAGAATCAAGATTAAATAGACAGTATATGATATGATAAAAAGCTAAAAAATGGATGAGATAAGGTGAATTAGGCTTTAGGTAAATGTGACATAGGAACAGAAAAAAAGAAAATCACAACACCTAATGGCATCAGAACATACATTTCCTCTTAGCCTTGCCTGTTTGGTTTAGTTAGCGATTATATTGCATTTAAAGAGACGTAGAAATAGCAGAAAGCTCACAGTAACTTAGCTAGCATTACCTGTATTGGCAGGTAGTTAGTGCAATTAAGTCAGTCAATAACTTCCAGCCTTCCACATATAATAACAAATGAGAATTTAGGGGTGAACAGAAGCACAATATACTGTATATTTAGCTTAAAGAAAAAAACAAATGGACTGTAATTACACAGAGCTACAATTGAAAATGTTAGAAAAATTAAAATTAACTAATTAGAATTAATATAATTAACAAACTTGCATTATTTTGACAGTACTTGCTGAATGAGATTATGTTTTACAAAAAAAGCAAAATAAGAAAAGTTTGGAAAAAAACGGGGCTAGCTAGTGTTCTTGTGTGCTTAACTGAATTTAAACCTCAAGGAGGACTGTGTGAAAGGAGTTTTCATATACATAGTGTGTATTGATTGTCATTTGTATTACCATATTATGCCAAGTAGTATGTAGCTAAAAACAAATACAAATAATACAAAAGAATAAGTGGATTTATCCTTTTTTTTACTGTAAAAATATTAAGCTAGTGCAAAGAGTTGTAATCAGTTCAACTTGACAAATCATCAACTAATATAGTTATGTATAATAATTAATCATAATAATTATATGTTTCCTTTGGTGTTTCTTAAGTTTACTCACATAAATTGTAAAACTATTAGCATGTCCTACCCTCTACTGGTATATCCAGCACACAACATTTAATTAGCCCAGACACAGGCACTGAAAAACATCTAAGAACCAAAATAACCCAGAAGTTCAATTACTGGCTCAGTAATCCAACTTCATTCAAATTGAACAAGAACATTTGAGGTGCCAGACACTGCTGTGGCTAAGTAAAGTAAAAATCTTATTTACACCTATTATAGGCAAAGCCTTTCTCATCCTTCTCGCTTCTCTCTTCTCCTTTTGTCTCGTCTCACCGCTCACCTCTCCGTTCTGTCCTTCCATTGCCTCTGTCTCCTCTTTTCCCTCCATCTCTCTTTCTGTTTGTCGCTTTTCGTGTGCTCCCTTCATCCATTCTTGTCTGTCCTTTGTGTCCTTGCTTTGAGGCCGGAGAATTAAAATTATTCATTTTTCACCGTGCTCTGCTTTCACTGTTAAATGGCTCACATTTTTTGTCCATCTATCTTTCTTTCTCTTCCTCCAAACCTTTCTGCCTCCTTTCCACTTTATCACTTTCCTTCTCTCCTTTTTTATGTTTCACCCCGGCCCACCTCTCTGTTGACCTAGCTGACCTTTCAAATGATGAAAAATGACTGCCAATAATACAGAAACCAGACTCATTTCCATCACACCTTGATTACATTAGCACTTGAATCCTGTGTCTGTCATTCTTTTCCCTTTATTTTCCCCTGTACTCTCATTCCCTTTGGTTTTGTCTCCCCTTACCTTTCATTGTTGCATACTTTTGTGCATAGAGACCCGAGGACTATGATTGTGTCCAAACTTATGTTGAATCATTATTCTCCTGATTTGGATATATCAAGAGATACTTAACTCTGCACTTTAGTTGGCTTGCTTCCATGGACACTCGGAAGTAAAATGGTGTCACTTAATGCTTATTCATTTCCTGTTCTGCTTGAACATAAATAAAAACAACTGAAAAAAAGAAAAAGCTATGCAATAAATGCTTTTATCTGTTCATTCCTGTTTTTGCCGCTGCTTGTCCGGGTCTGGTCGCAGTGGCAGCAGGAAATTCAAGGTAGCCCAGGAGTCCCTCTCCTCAGCCAAGTTGTGCAGCTCTTCCTGCGGGGATACTCAGGTGTTCCCAGGCCAGGTAGAATATACTCCCTCCTGTGGGTTCTTGGTCTGCTCCAAAGTCTCCCAGTCTGACTTTTCCAGAATAGTTCCACAGGGAGGTGTCCATTGGCCTTCTGACCAGATCCTCAAATCAATACAAAGAAGCAGTGGTTCTAGTGGTATGTTGGCCTCTTGCATGTGCTCACTCTTTCTACCCAGGGCTTTTGGGGGGAGGATTTGGACATACTGTAGATATACTGGAAACGTGATAATAAAATCACACTCCCTCTGTGTGTGTTGTAATCCCAGCATCTCTGGGCTTTGTTTACATAGCCGGGCTGGCCGTCCGTGCCTTTTAGCACCCACCCTCTTGTGTCCCCTCAGGTTTACACTGTTAGCTCGGTCAGCACTGTTGCCGTTGTTTTCACTGTTAGCACTGCTAAGCTGCGAGCTGCGAGCCACTGGCTCAGCCGTCGCCATGTTGAGAGCCGTGTTGAGGCAAAAGATATGCTCTGAATTTAGAATTTAGCTCCTTTAACTCAAGCAGCATATTTGTCTACTGTGTCTGTGTCAAAGAAGTGAACATCCTCCTTGCTTCCATGTCTATTCGCCCCAAACAGCCAAGGTACTGACTGTTGGACAGATGTTAGCTGTAAGCTAGCTGGTAATAGACCGGACCCACTAATCATGTGTATAGGACTGTGTCTGTATGTTTTTGTTCAGCTCAGCCTCTCATTAAACTCAGAGCTCACCAGGAAGCATCATGGTCTGATACAACAAACAGAACTGCATCATCTTTAAATGGCACACCTTAACAGAGTTTAACACCAGGAGTTGTCCATTTATCCATTTGAAAAACACGCTGTTAAAGTTGGGGTTTGGGTTGGGTTTTATTTTTGTTGCTGCAAAGTTTTTACTCTTTGCAGTGGCAATTTAAGATTTTTTTTTGATACATGCACTACTATAGTGAGTCTTTGTGGAGCTATAGATGCCTAACTTAAAGTTACCATGAGGAACTTTTAACAGGTTATGAAACAGTCTCACTTTAATACTGATGCTTCTATGTGACCTACATAAGTAAACCATCAGCGAGATGATTGGCTATTTCTATATAGTTATTCTTAATGCCTGTCATTAGTGCCACGGGGTCCAATTCTGAAGAAATCCTGCAGGTTCATCGGAAACTCCTTCAGCTCGGACTCCAGCGGGGCCTCCGGCAGCGACCAGCCCGCCGCAGATAGACCCAGAACCGGCTTTGCTGCTGCCTTCGACCTGCAGTTGGAGTTCGGCGGGAGGTGGAGAGCTTCCCGCCCAGCAGCAACCGCTCCTCCTCCGGCAAGGAGCAGAGCTTTGCCTCGATCTCTTTGGCTCTGTTGGGAGCCAACACTGACACCACGCTGCTGGAGGCCCACGCCGTATTGCTGGGCCCACTGGAGGAAAGGGAGGCATGGGAGAACCAGAACCATGACTGCGGCGGGGCAAACCCTGCTGCAGTAAAAAAAGTTTTTTTTTAAAGGGACTCTGGTGCTCAGAAACAATACCGCTTTTGTCCACAGGGGCCACTGAAATCAATACAAACTGAAAGTTCCTCATAGTAGCTTTGTGCTGCATCTTTGTCTTCTGCTTTTATATACTTCTATCAAAAAAGCATCAAGTTGTTATTTAGCTCACCTTGGATTAACATTGAAATGATTTCATTCCATGCCAGAACTTCCAGTCATAACATTATGAATATAATCTTTTCTTAATTATATCAACGCTTTACTCTACATTATGTTTGCTTCATTATCTCGGCAATTCAATACACTATTCACCTCTTTGAATTCCAGCTCCTTCAGTTTTGTGTTATTCCCTCCCTATTCTCCTCCCCAAATCGTTTAACCGTCAACTCTCAATTAAGAATCAAAGGGCTGTTTCAGCTCAACCTCCGGTGTAATCAGAGCTCACCTTGTTGTATCAGAGTCCAACAACACCTGACTTTCCTATCACACACTGCTCTAGTGTAAATTCTTGAATTACACTATGTTTTTATTTGCGTTTTCATTCTTTATTTCAGAGTGTCTGCGCTCACGGCATGGCTGGTTATGATGAATAGTGGATCTTGTTCACTGTAGCTCAGTGGCGCATCAAATTCATATAATTTATTTTTAGAGAGTGGGAAAATCACTCCCTTCACTCTCTTTTTCTTCAATGAAGAGGATAGCAGGAAACCGAAGAGTAGTGTGGAGTCAGGAAAACATAAAAGACAAGGTCTTGGAGGGACCTGATCTCAGACCAGCAGGAATCTTTATGGCTTCAGGGCTGTGGGCCTTAACCACACCATCAACACTTAACACAATTGTATATTACTATCACATACTTGTGTACTTTGCCATGTTTCATGTTCGATGTTGCCTCATTTCAACAGTCAATTGTCTTGCTGTGATTCAGAGACATTTCTTTGTGTTTTTCAGGTTGTCAGGATTCATGCTGCCCTCCCCTATAGTCAGCAGTGGATCTATATTGGCCTTGTGGTTTACCACAGACTTTGCCGTCAGCGCACAGGGCTTCAAAGCTGTATATGAAGGTAAGGCAATGTGTGAATGTCCATGGTCGGTGATGTATGAGTGCTGGATGATGCACAGACAATTTCTGAGGCAATAGTGATGACCTGCAAGGTGGTTGAACTGTGTTGGGGAATACAGTATATAACAGAAGTTCATGAAGTATTCACAACAAGCGCTGTATTAAGAAATCATATATTGTTTATGACTAATGCTATGTTCACACTACGAGCAACACTGCAACATTCTACAATTAATTTTCAATGGAAGTCGGTGACATGAAGCTACAAACTGACGCCTTACACTTGTGCGTGTGACGGATGTGGCACACTATAAATACAGTTGAGCTGGTCTGAACTTTTTTCAGCGTCCCAATGATGCAGTGAAGCATCAACTAATCATATGTTTTTGTTTCACCCTGTTCTGTTCCATCCAAAACAATGCCATTAGCCAGAGGCCTGTACTTCAGGGTTAACCCTGGGTTTTCCGTCGTACGACGGTGGTTCACTTCTTACCGGGGTAGATCGCCATGGTAACTTATGCTGAACACCTAACTTGCTCCGCAGCAGGTTATGTTCCAGGTAAGAGATCGACTCATATAAAAGCACCGCCTACTGACCAATCAAAGGTCAGAGCACGGCTCATATGACAATATTACACAAATACGAAGAAGTTTAAGTCATAATCCAGGCTAAAAACAACACAGTTTCAACTGACAAATGCAGGAAGGACAGCTGGCTGTATGCTGTGGGTGCTTACCGCTTTATATTATGTTTTTATATTTATTTTTTTACTTGCTCTCAAGTCCGTTTCACACCGCCAGAGTCGGGGACGCAGCTGAAAAATGGCTGAAATAGTCATACACGCCACATCTTTATCAAAGGGCATAATGAAGTGTAATCTATTCATCCATTATACTCTGAAAGCTTTTTATAATATCCCTGCCCCATCTAGCCAACTATATCTGACTTTTCAGGCCGTTAAATTAATAAATCTGCTAATTTACGCATTCACACATCGGCGATTTGTTCTTTTACCTTCTGTCCTTCCTGCATTTGACAGCTTCAACTGTGTTAATTTTAGCCTGGATTATGTGTTTAACGTCTTCGTATTTGTCTAATATTATAGTTTGTTCTTGGTTTGCAAAATATGCCGCTCTGACTTGTCCATGTTTGTGATTGGTCATATGCTGCAAACACCGCCCCTTTCATGTGAACGCGTTCATATCCAGATTGAAAAACCCTGGGTTGATTGACCGAGTTGATAACCACCGTCGTAGGACTGTTTAGCGGGATCTCGTTTGTTAAGGTTAGTTAAGCCAGATAACGAGAAGATACCCTGGGTATGTTGAACTCGCTTCGTAGTACAGGCCTCAGTTCTCAGTGCTATTTAACGACATAACTACGTCATCGAGCGCTTGAGCAACACTTTAACGGCGACTCGCCGGCATTGTAGCTGGTCACGCTGGCCGTTTTGTTGCTTTTGTCACTCATAGTGTGAACGGAGCATAAGTATTCAGATGCCAGGATGGTTGCAGTTGCTTGAGAGTGAGTGTGATGACATGGTTGGAGCTGATGGCGATGGTCCACATTTTGGTTGCAGTTTCTGTTGATTAGCGGGTATCTAATTCAGGTTATCATAGCCTAATTTTTTGTCCTAATATGAATCCGATGGCGTTTGTTTGGGATCAGAAAGTTAGTTTTTATTTTTCTCTGTGTGACAATTTAAAGCGAAGAGAAATCAGGGGGCAAACTCTTCTTTTGATCAAAATTAGTTGAACATGTGGTGATATACATGCAGATATTTCTCTGGACTCAGGGTGAAACTGTATGGCTGAACCCTGCTTCTGATACTGTATATGAGAATTACTGTTCACGGTGATATATGTGTGGGCGACTCTTGGCTCACAGCCCAGAGCTGTTGTCTCGGTCATCCCTCCATCAGTTGGGACTACCGTAATGTTTACACTTTATATTCATGTATTCATGTGTCCTGTATTCTTATTTTTTTTACATTGAGAGGTCTGCTTTAATATCGATGCTCCTTGCGTTGACTTCCTGGCTGCATGTTCTTTTGCCGTGCGTCTTACATGTGTGTCATGGACATGGTATACAAGACTGCTCCATGTCTGCGTGTCTGTTGGGATGCGAGACAAATTCTTAGGCTGACCTTTTGAAGATGCACACACACACAAAACACAAACACACACAGAGTGCTCCATTACGCTTGCATAACAGTTCATCTATGAATCATGAACTCTAAATATCAAAGACAAACTCAAGAGACCAGATATACACACTTACTCCCCTGTGAGTCCATGTGTGTGTGCGTGTGTGTGTGTTTCGTCTTTATCTATCTGTGTATACTGTATATTGTCGTGTGTGTGCGTGTGTGTGTGCGTGTGTATTCCTGGAGGTGTGTCATTTGTGTGTTTGTGTATGTTGAAAACAAACCTGACAGCCATTAAACCTTTTTTCCAGGAAGTACCAAGAAGTACTTTGTCTTCATTTTTTCTTTACATTGTTCCGTTTCACATCTGCGGGGACCCTTAAGTGTGTTTGTTGCCTCAGGAGGGACTCTGATTGTGTGTGTGCGTGCGTTTATGTGAATGTGTATGTGGTTTGTGCATGTGTGTGTTTGTGTGTGCAACTGACAGGTCTTTCTGCTAATGTCTCTTTTTTCTATTTTGCTTTGTTTTGCATTGATTTCCGAGACTTCAAACATTGATTCATGTCTGTGTGTGTATGTGTGTGTGTAATATATACTGTATGTGTATTGTGAATGCTTGTGTGTCTAAAGAAAATGGCATTCATGCATCGAAACAAGGCATGACATTTATTAAATGTTTATCTTTGTGTGTGTATATGTGATCAGTCATCAGTCATGATCAGTCCTGGTATGTGCAAGTTCCAACTAACTGCTCTGCCGTCTGCTTTATCTTTGTGTTTTGAAAGCCAAGACAAATATGAGAGTGAACTTTGGTAACGATAATGAAAATAAAGTAACAAAGAAAAATGAAACAATTAATTAAAATACATGTATATGATCAATTTGATTTAATATACAGTAGATGTAAGAAGTCTCTCAGAAGGGTATCAGAAGGAAGATAAACTGTGACACTTAACGCTGTGGGTCTGTTATATGTGCAATTATGTATAAAAAGGAACATTTTGACACAAGCTAATCTAGTTAGTCTTCAAATGATTGCACCTCACAAATGAGAAACAAATAATTATCACAAACCATATCCTTTGGCACATGTAATGCAATTTACCAAGACAAAGTCATTGTGCATTGGAAAGGTAATTGCATGTGTAATATAATACGTTGAGAGATCAAATATTAAATCAGTTATACATCTCATCTTTTCAGAGAGCATTTAGTGAGTGCTACTGACATTAAAACTTTAACCACATTTTAAAGAAAACATGCAAATATTCCTGTTAACTCAAATCAAGACGAAACCCAGTCATGACTTTTTGACTTTGTGAAACAAAAACTCTTCTCAGCTGTCTGCTCAATTTGTTGAGTCCAAAGCCTGACACAGAAAAAAAACCTGTGATTTTAAGCAAAGTGAGAAGCACCTCTGTGACTGTAATCCAAAGCAGATCCACCATTCAACTCTGATTCGAGATGCTTGTCATAATCTGCAGAGTTGGGCGGGCAAAAGTTTGTTTTCATCCTACCAAGAAAAACAGTGGGGCCACCTACGATGTGAGGATCCTGAGTTGAATGTTTGATGTGTAGCAGTGTTCATGTTCAGTGAAGGGAAAGTTTTACTGTGCATATTGACCTTAATGCTTTTTATTTGTTCTTTAACCTCTATCTCGGTCATGCTATGTAAAGCAGGAGACCCTTCACATATCTTACACACATTGCTTATGTGAATACTGTTAAGAACTGATCAGCACACATTTTTTATCTGTTCAAAATGTACCTCAAAGGGAGATTTGTTAATTATTTAATACTCTTATCAACATGGGAGTGGGCAAATATGCTTGCTTTATGTGAATACTGTATATGTATATTTTTATTATTTGAAATCAATTAACAACACAAAACATTGACAAATATTCTCCAGAAACCCTCAAAGGTACTGCATTTAGCATAAAAACTATGCTCAAATCATAACATGGCAAACTGAAGCCCAACAGGCAACAACAGCTGTCAGTGTGTCAGTGTGCTGACTTGACTATGACTTGACCAAAACTGCATGTGATTATCATAAAGTGGGCATGTGTGTAAAGGGGGGACTCGTGGGTACCCATAGAACCCATTTTCATTCACATATCTTGAGGTCAGAGGTCAAGGGACTACTTTGAAAATGGCCATGAAAGTTTTAACTCGTCAAAATTTAGAGTAAGTTTGAAGGGTTATTTAGCCTCCTTACTAACAAGCTATTATGAAATGGTTGATGCCAATGGATTCCTTAGATTTTTCTAGTTTCATATGATGCCAGTATCTTCAGTGAGCCCGCTACGACCTAAAAATCGCAATTTGCATTAATACGTTAAAGAAATTAGTGCCGTTAAAACTAATTTGTGTTAACACGTTATTATCGCGTTACCTATGACAAGCCTAGAACTGATCATAAAAATACTTGGGTATTGATAGGTTACAGGGTCAGGAAGTTGAATTCATAACCATTTGAGTTCTGAAGTCATCACATGTACATTTTTATCCCCTCATGGCCCAATGCCCTCGCCGACTTGCCAAGATGACGATGAACACATCATGATGTAGGTCCAAAGTCACGAGGGCTCAGTCCACAGGTCCAGGAGGTGGACATTTGGATTCAGTCATACATTGATCAAGTCTAAAAATCGCTAAACTGACACTTCCATGCCTGTGAACTTTGAAGTTACCGTCAAAGAAATCTGTTGTTCATAGTTTTGTTCTCCCTGTACTCCAGTAAATACACATTTCTGAGCTTCCAGTGTTTTTATTAGTGCTTTTGAAGATGATTTATCCTTAAAGACACATTCTCTGATTTTGTTATAGCATTTAAAAACCGTACCCGTAGCCCAAATCCTCTCCCCGGCTTACTGTTGATGTTTTCCTCTGACTGTCTTTAATGGCTGTGTCTTTGTATTTTGGCTGTTGTCACTGATGTCGCTATGGCTTCATGCTGCAATCAAATGTCCCTGAGGAATAGATAGAAAAAAAGCAAAGAAAACACAAAACAAATCACTTAACTGAAGTATGTGAGCTGATGTAGCCAAATAACAGTTTTGCAATGAAGAAAATATTCTTATTCATTCATAACATATTCTTTCCCTCTTCTCTCTGCTTCTCTGCTAGATCTTTTTTCCTCTTCCTCCTTGTCAGTCTCTCCCCTCCCCACCTTTTCTCTGCTTCTGTTCATTTAAACTAATTCACACTAACAGAGAATCTATTCGGCCTCGTCTTTTTTATTGTCCTTAACAAACTGTCTCCCCTGTCTGTCTGTAAGCCCCTCTCTGTTAACATAACCAGTTCTGTTAACACATCTTTTCTCTGTTCTATCCTTTTATTAAAGGAAGCCAAATTGAACTATAGGTCTGAACACATAGCTAACTGATAAGAGAGAGGCAGGGATGGATTGATGGAGAGAGAAAGATGGAAGGAGGGTGGGTCAAATGAAGCCATAAGTGGTGGAAAGTGAGGCCTTGCTGATAAAAAGGCAAGTTTGCAAACCAGCTCTGCACGACAAGATAACCATCAATTAATTTCCCTTGAAGCTGAAAGAGAGAGAGAGAGAGAGAGAGAGAGAGGGAGAGGGGTAAAGAGAGAAACCTAAAGAGGAGACGAGGGAGGGGTAAATAAATATAGAGATGTATCTGTCTGTATTTCTAGTTGGTTTTCTTCTCCGCATTAGAGGTTATTCAGTTGAAAGGAAAATAAATCAAAGTGCTTCTTTCACTCATCGTTTACCAACAGTGATGGTGTTTTGATGGTATTTTTGCATTCAGCTGCATTGAGGTCCTAGATTTTTTTTGTCACATGTAATACCCCCATCACCTCTGCCTTTTTCCCCCTGCAAAAAAAAGTAGTATGATAATTTCAAATATTTGTATTTGTTGCCTCTCTCAGGAATCATTCAGTGAGTGTAAACTCTTCCAGCAGCTTCATCAGGATTTGTTGTTTGTTGTTGAGAACACTATTGATTAAGCCCTGGGTTGTCCACTAGGGCCGTCTCTCCACAATGTTGGTGTTTTTCCAATGTCAAGGATTCCTCGGCTCAAAGTCCTGCTGGAGCTGGGAGCTTAGCATGTGTTTAGCACTCATGGCACCAAATGCTAAAAGTTATAAATATTTAGAGTTTTAGTAAAAGATGGCCTCAAATGAGTTTGCAATTGTCGCTTAGCAACAAGAAGCACTACTAGCACTTCCCCATAGCATTTGTTAAGTGCTGCTACCTATAAGAAGAAATCCGCTGGATACAGGGCCTTAGTGACTGAACTTTCCTGAAACAAAGGAAAAATGTATGAAACAGACACAATTCAGTAAATTTAATAAATTGAGCTCCTCTTCAACATAAAAATTGGGTCAAACTTCTTTCAGATGCATTACGTGAATCAATTAAGTTGGGAAACTTGTGTCTGAGCAGCTGTGGTGCTTATTGCTGCCATGATATAAAATATAATTTTTTAGTGGGTTCAAGGGTTCAAACAGGCGAGGCAACCCTTGGAAAAATATCATTTTAAATGCACTGATCAACTTTGGGCTTTTTTCTGACTAGTTGAAAGGAAACATCCAAAATACACATTTATGTGTTTATTTTACTACACTTGTCTATTTGGGTCTGTAGATTTCTCCCGAATTCACCAAAAAGTTAGCATTAGATAATGCCTCATTTGCATATGTAAACTTAACATTTCTGAAAACTTGTAATACAAAAAACAATTGCCTTAATGTAAGTAATCAACTGGGGAAGTTTCATGGTTAACATTTTTACCCTATTATTCACCTGTAGTGCAAAATGTATGGAATTTTACAAAATATATTTTTAAAGGCTGCTTTCTCAAAATAAGTTTTTTCTCATACTGAGCTAGAAATCTCCACTTCAGCAGCACCTACTGTACATACACCACTTCCTAAAAACATGGTGAAATGTATTAATTGTTTTGGCTGTTGACTGTAGTTTTTGATTTATGGAGAGATAAAGAGAAATATCCAAAATCCCCTCTGTAAAAACATTTGACTCAAATATGTCAACAAAATGAAACAAGAATTTTGAACCTGGCTTTATCCAATGTTCAGATTTAGCACATATTTGATAAGGTAATGCTTCATTTGCATATTTAAATATAGGGATGCACAGATAACGGATCCGATCGGATATCGGACCGATAATGACTCAAATAGCTGGATCGGATATCGGTGACAATGGAGCCGATTTGTTCAATTCAATTCTATGTTTAAATACTATATATATTATATACTGGAATTTTAATTCCTGTTTAAGTTTTGACCAGTTTGTTGCTGCATTAAATAGTTTACACCTGAATTGTAATTCCTGTTAATTTTGAAGATATTTTACCAAGTTGCTAGTGTACAAGTTTTTATTTTAATAATAAATAACAATTCACTAAATTTAAGTATTAATTTCTTATATTTTGCTTTACAAAGTTAAGAAAGTGATGTTTAAATCAAGCCTGATGTTTCCTTACAGATAAAAGAATGATCCCAGTCACATCCACACAATAAGGCATACAGATTATTAATTAAACACTGGTATCAGATCGGTACTCAGTATCGGCTGATACCCAAAGCCAAGGTGTCGCTATCAGTATTGGGACTGAAAAAGTCATATTAGTGCATCCCTATTTTAATATAAAATTTCAGAAAAGGTGTAATACAAAAAAAAATAATTGCCTTAGTGTAAGTCAACTGGGTGATATCTAGTTAAAATATTTACCCCATTCACCTGTAGTGTCTACCCTTAAGTCTCTTTTAGTTCAAAATAATTCTGGACTTATAATACAATGTAAATACAAAATGATGATGAATATTAAATGTGTACCAAATGATAAACTGGTACATCTTATTTTATAAACAACTGTATTTTCAATGGGTAAATGCTTTTAATGCCAGTATACAAATGACCATGAAACTAATTACTTCAAGGAAAAAAGATGTTCATTTAACATCTTGACTATGAATACAAGAGAAGTGCTCTAATTAATGAGGCCTTTATAAACAGTTGATGAATATGAGCAATATGCACTACAGCACTTGAGCTGTGTTTGTTTGTGTGTGAGAGAGAGATTATTGACTCCCAGCACTACCTTTAACTTTAAGACTAAGTCGAAACATCATCTTCAAAGTCTCCAACATCACACACACACTCTCCCCAAACACACACACACACACACTGTGAGAGAAAGAGGCCGAGTGTACGTTTTCCAGTCCCAAGGCTAGCTGCAGAGATTCCTCTCCTGTTGAGGGACTTCTGTGAAAAACATGATTTGGAAAGCCTTTAAAGGGACTTTGCACATTAAACACAGGCACACACAGAGAGACTCAAGCACAAACATATGCACACGCAAGCATACAAGGCTGTTGGAGATTACATAGGGATCACTTTGGAAAAGCATTAGAGGGAGAATAAAGATAAGAAGATGTGAATACAGAAGAGGGAGGAAAAAGAGAGGCTGGCCTCTGTGTGTGTGTGAATGTTCCAGTGCATGTGTTACAGGTCACGGGTGTTTTTGTTTTATCTCATGTCTTGTTGTTATGGTAATACTCAACCATGTCACCACCATATAGGTTATTATGGGGTGTCACTTTTACACCGCATTACAACATGTAATGTGTGAGTGTCCGTGCCTGAATGTGTGTGTATCTGTAAAATTGCAGGAAGTTCATCCCCTTTGGTGTTGGCATTTCCACCGTGTCTCTCTCTATTCCTCTCTCTCTCTCTCTCTCTCTCTCTCTCTCTCTCTCTCTCTCTCTCTCTCTCCCTCTCTCCCTCTCTCTTTGCTGTGTAGACTGGTGTAGAATCCATTAGGAACACTTCTAGGAGCTTCCAAATCTTGCTGACTTGATGCAGGGCTTTGCACAGACTGTGGCAAAAGCACCGTATAGCCACCAACCATTGGACCAGATGCAAAAAGATCGCAGCCTCCTGCTCGGGGATTTTGGGTCCTTAGACATGATGTTACACATAAGAAAGATTTATTCATCTAGAGTTTTTTCCGATGCCTCTGGCCAGATAGTTTTCTTAGTGGTGCCTTTATTTCACAGAGTTTCGCCTTGCCAAATCTCAGAGGGCTGCAAATGGCCATTGCAGAAAATTGCACTACTCTAGATGGGAGTTGTGACATAATATGAATATAAACTACGGGATGTTGGCAGACTGACAAAAACGTATTTGGAGGATTGATTTTCAAATGTGAGGTTTCGGATAGATTTTTGATAATAAAATCATGATGAATTGTTTATTGTAGATACAATGTCAATTCAGCCACTACTTAAACTAACAGTAATTATGTCATAATTGCATTTATTCATTATGTATTTCTTTTACTAAATAATTCACTCAATCAATAGCCCATTTAGCTTAGGTAGTTATTTGGTTGGCTGATCAGCTGGTTGGGTGGAATTTTACATATTGATAATTTCGCCATTCACATCAGAAGTGAGGCGTTAATGTTCATCCATCTGAAAGCTCAAAGAGAAAGTGGGGAGATTGATCAATCATTACAGATATGAATGAAACCTTTATTGCCCCTATGGGGAATTTGCTTTGCACAAAGAGCATTAAAGACTATCACGAAAACATCAACAACCACACATGACAGCATATAATATAACATACAGCATGAGCATCATAAAAACATCATAAAAAAGCTTCATTTGGGAAATCAATAAAGGACATCAGGTTCAGACCATGTGATCAGTTAGTTAAGCAGCTGAATGCTGCATGAATTAAAGGGACAATGTGTAACATCTAGGGGGATCTATTGGCAGCATAGGAATATAATATTAGTAAGTATGTTTTCTTTAGTGTATAATCACCTGAAAATAAGAATCTATGTTTTCGTTACCTTAGAATGAGCTGTTTATATCTATATAGGGAGCGGGAGCCGACTGCCATGTTCTACGGTAGCCCAGAACGAACTAACACTGGCTCTAGAGCAGGTCTTTTGTGCTTTCACGTCGACCACCGTAGTTCTCCTACACGCTTGGCACACGGGAGAAGTTTCAGTTGGTTGCAATCTGTATCCTCACCACTAGATGCCGCCAGATCCTACATACTGCACCTTTAATAAGTTCAAATAATATAGAAAGCAGGAGCTTTTTGTGGAGCTTACGCCTCACCAAACATGCCAGCAAAAAAAAACAATAGACTCGGAATATTAAAAACAATAAAGGGGTCCCCTGGTAATTAAAGTATTCTGTGTGGATTGTCACATTTGATACAATGAGTGCTTTCTGTGTGTATTCCCCTTTAATGTTTATATTATTGTGTCTTAAACAGTGGGCAACCTCCGGGTCTGAGAAGTGAAGCCAATGTGGAAGTGCCTTAAACTTGCATTCTTTTTAACAGCCAGCAGGGGGCGACTACTCTGGTTGCAAAAAGAAGTCTGATTGTATAGAAGTCTATGAGAAAAATGAGCCTACTTCTCACTTGATTTATTACCTCAGTAAACATTGTAAACATGAGTTTATGGTCTCAATCACTAGTTTCAAGTCTTCTTCAATACAGCATGATGTTCATTTAGTAAATTATTGTCCCATTTAGAGTCAAACAGATCATAAAGCAGGGGATGCTTTAGGGCGTAGTTACCTTGTGATTGACAGGTCGCTACCACGGCGTTGTCCGGGAACTGGGAATTGCCCGTGTTTTCGTCTTACAACTTTAACCCTTTCATAGTGTGTTTTCTGTTCATTAACGTTAATTGTAACCTTCTTTTGGGCGCCTAAAATGTCTTATTCAGCGTTCGGTTGTACTTAGCTCCACCTTCTCGTGTCACTTCTGATTGCAAAAAAACAACATGCCGACGGCCAGAAACCAAGATGGTGACAACCAAAATGCCAAACTTCAGGCTTCAAAATGGCTGTCCAAAAACCAATGGGTGACGTCACGGTAACTACGTCCACTTCTTATATACAGTCTATGGTCTTGAATCACAACCTCAGTTTATTTCTAACTGCATGCTCCATCCCACATTGAAAGTTGCATTTCTAATTACACTTTTCACCACATGCTGTACTTTGTTTTTGTACTCAAATCTTAGCTGTTGTAATTTCCATGTTTGAATGACAGTCGACCAGTCTGTTAGGCTCCAAAGTGAAATCCAGTCGGGCCAGCTTGCTAAATAAAGAACGATCAACACAAAGCTGCTGGAGGTTCAGTTATCAAGGTTCAGAAATCATCAACCAATGTGCTCAAGCTGTTTTTGTGTATCCATAAAGAGAAATGTATTTTTTTAAATATCCAAAACATGCTTTTACCATCTGCTAACAAGCCACAGTGGCTAAAAGCAGTGTTTACTTGCGGAAGAAATCTTTTTCACTCATTGTTTCCTAAACTTCACACATCACACTTGTCATTATACTTTTGAATCTGTCTGGATAGTTTAATCAACATTAACGATCAGCATCATTTCTGTCAGCATCTTCTGAACACACTGTAGCTGCTGATGTAGGAAAATGCCTGTGTTCTAGGTTTAGCATTTATAGATTCACAATAATAACTGCTTTCATTAGGTCAGAGAATTATTGAGCTTGTAATTTGGCAGCAGCAACACAGACTCCATTTATCTGAGTGAAAGTTAGAGGGTAAACAAGTCTCAGTCATTCCAAAGGCAAATAAATTCATTTGGATTTCCTTTTGATTAGCTTGTTGAGGAAATGGGCTGCATGTATACTGATGAAATGGGTTATATATAAATGTAGAATATTAGCTGTTTGAAGTGGAAATGGTTTAGATGACTGAAATGAATGGGCTTGGTAATGTGATGAAAATTGCTTTGATGTATATAATAGGATGTCTTAAAGTAGAGCACACTTGCACACATACATTTAAATGGAAACATCCCAGGTGTTTAGTGTGTGCGGGTAGTTAGACAATATAACCATCATCATCCATATCATTTGAGTGGAAATGATGCTGCAACCAACTGAGACAAATGATACATAAAAACATAGAAAATGTCATTTCCTACCTTTTTGTAAAGTGTTGTTTTTTTTTCAGCAGGATATCAATGATTATGATTACGACTGACATTTACTGCATTTCTCTGTTACCAGTGCGTGGCTTATTTTAGCTCGCTATCGACCTGTTATCCCCCGCTCCTATCAGTATCTGTGTGCCCTTCATTGAGAATAATAGGTTGGCGAGCTTAGTCAAAGCCAATGGATTCAGCAGGGGAGCTTCTTAGAGCAAACACAGCAAATCATTAAAGGAAGGAAGGACTACTGGTGGATTTGTCAACCTGGATAGTCAGGTGCTGCTACATATTTGTGTGTGTGTGTGAGTGCTGCAGAGATAAAGAGAACGAAAGAGCGACAGTGAGAGAGGAAAGGGAGAAGCAGTCCGTTACACCATTAACCCATATTGACTGCAACGCCATAGGAAGCTCTTCACTGTGGGAGTGTGTTATATAACGCTGTTGTTACTGACGCCAGCAGTAGTCAGCTGCATTGATCCAAGCAGCAATGTCAACTATCCTGCTGTGTGTGTGTGTGTGTGTGTGTGTGTGTGTGTAGCAGAGGTGTGTGCAAGGGTGATACCACTGTCATCAAAGCGTGTTGTCCGAGCCAAGACACACACACACACACTCTCTCTCTCTCACACATACACACACACACACACACACACACAGATAATCGTAGTGAGTGTGGCGAGTGTGTAATCAACTTCCCACCATGTAGTAAAGTCAATATGAAATATAAGAGGTTTGAACTTTGCACCCTTTATGTGCCATTCTCAGTCTGTTTGGGATAACTGGACTCTCGGCACTGTAACTACATTAACAGCAGGAGGTGGGATACGTGTTCACACTCACACCTGGAACACATTCAGCACATCCCCGGTGTTGTTTTTTTGGCTACCGGACAGCTCTTCTTGAGCAGCTAAAGATATCGGACCACATTCAGAGTTGAGTTAGGCGTGCATAAGAGGAGTTTCTGCCAAGCTGTGTACATCAGCATTCACACCTGGGGACTCAGACATCTATCCAGACTTGGAAGCTATATGCAGCACAAAATCAACTCCTGGAAAAGACTGTATTAAGTTCAGCACCATTGTCTGACAATTGTGGGAGCCGCAATTCCTCTTCCTGAAATGCATGTCAGTATGTAACTCACACAAAAAACAACTTGTGTTTTTGCATGGGATGTGTTGCAGCAAAGCTTTCCTTGCAATTGTGTTTTGTGCATGTACTCAGCAGGCTGTATACCTAATGTGTAACTATTAATGGTGCAGAATATACAGTATAAAATACTGTATAGCCTACAACCCTCTAACTCTTATCTATTGTGTGTTCTTTCAAAATGTAGCCATCCATTGATGTTCTTTTTCATCCAGCGTCCAACCAGAGAATAGCTCTAATGGATGTCTCCTTGCAATTATTAGTCCATTCAGATTTGACAGGAAGGCATTGATCTTTACCTTTTCCCAGGTAATTTCCTATTCCTCGTTGGCAGAGTGGGAGCACATGCAGCTGCTTCATAATTTAGCTTAAAATGATCATTTCTTGTGCCAAAGGAAATTAAATCCATTAAATCCACCACCTAAAAATAACACTTTAAATATATAATTATATACTTATGTTTTGGATTTTCCCAAAGTTGAATGGTGCTATTTGGTTTATTTTTGACTCTGGTAAAGGTTCAAGGCTACCAAAAGTGACTAATGAGGACAACACTTTTTGAAATCGGTCCAGTATTGAGTGAGAACGCCGCAGCCGCTAAACAAGCTGTAATGTAATCATTTTGGGCAACCTACCGTCAGTTTACATTCACTAAAAGTGCTTGTTTTTGACACCGACAGGCTCAGATTGTTATCATAAGTATCTGACAACATTTTGGAAAGGACCCTACGGAGAAATTAAACCTTTTTCTTACCTTTCTCTTGATCTGGTCTGTTTGTTAATGTGTGTCTCGCTCGGTGAAGTCTCGTTTTGAAATCTTGCGTCGCATCCACATTGTCAAAATCATCTAGATATTCAGCCATGACATTAAAAATATTGTAGATAACACTAAGCTACCCTTTCTGTACTCCAACACAACAAACTCTGACAACACCGGTGTCCAGTAGAACTCCTCTCTCACTCATTTATAATTTATTATATAATCTGTATACTATATGTCAGTCATCCATCATATTTAGGAAAAAAGTCAGAACTTTTATAAAAACTCAGGTATCATGGAACTATGACTCACTGTCATGAGCCGCGTCCGTCTAAAGATCCAGTCATTGAATTAGGACACACTTAGTGTATTCCATTCATGGCCCACCGTTCAGGTCTGAGGCAGGTTCAGTGATTCAACATGGCAGAGCCTCTCCAACCAGCGGCCTAGTGGTGCTGCTCTAAACTGAGTCCTAATCCTGAAGGGCATCCCACTCAGACAGGTGGGATGGCATGTAGGCCATTGAACACTTAAGTTGATGATTCATGAAGGAGATTACGTGCGGCTACAGATGCTGTAATGGTATCGATTTTCCTGCTAAATATTCTACCAGAAATAGTGTTTTCAAAGTCACGCAGACACAAACTCTAGTTTATATGTTGAACCAAGGTCTGCCAGCTACATATAGAAAATGTGAATCACACATTGAATCAGAAGAGGATATTTTCTAAACTATCATAGACAGTCTATCACACCAGACATCGTGCATTTGGTTATCACATTGTTGACCTCAGAGGTTACATTCAGTGAACTTTTAAATTTGAACATTTTGAGATTCATAAAGTATGGATTTTATCTTATAATTTGACACGAGACCCCCCAAGTTTAGATTTTCTTATGGGAGTCCCTTATCTCTTATGTCCCACCAGTTACAATTCAATGCAGTTCAATTGCACTTTAATAACCTAATGGGAATTGGGGTGCAGAGATAAAAGATTTCCGCAGCATTTTCATATCTGCATGCCCACATTTTATCCTCTGTGTTTCTCTCTCTGATGATAAGCAGAGCTTATAAAATCTGTGTGAAAATCTTCGAGACAGAAAGTGCTCGCTTACTGTCATTTAAGCCACGCTCGCTCTGACTCTCAGTCATGCTTTCAGTTTCTCTCTGGCTTTCACTGTCTGAGTTTCTAACTCTGGCTCTGTCTCACACCTTAAATCTTTAACACATCAGTGCCATCCGAGGGAAAGAGGCAGATTATTATCATCAAATTCTGGCAGTGTCTTGTAACATGGTTCCAGTGAGTATCTATATCAAAGTTTTATAACTTGGACGTCCCTCTCTCGACAAATTGTGTCTTGTGTTTTTCAAAGTCTTAGTCAAGACCTGATAGGGGGTCACAGATGACTGATATTCATTAGGGATGTAGAATTTCTTTTCACTCCAATACTAAGTTGAATACTGATACTTGAATGTAATAGCTTTTTTAATGTTCATTAAAAAGGAGAAATCTTTGTAATTTTTTACTAAAAATCAAATAAGGACATCAAACAGGTCTAATCACAAGCTTAATCAGACTACAGACTCACAGACTTCTGACTGCTACAATTCCAAAAAAAAGTTTTTCAACATCTACCCTTTCCAGGAGTTATTTTTCAAATCATGTTACCTGAGATTTTTAATAATTAAATACCTGTGAATTCAGAAAATAGCAACTATTATAATTGCAATGCAGTTGTTGTTTTCTGCCGTTACAGCCGAATACTGCAGTACTGGCAGTAGCTTTCACTCTGTCTTCTTCTCTCTCTGTGTGTGTTTTGTTGGCACGTTTTAAAGAGTGGAGGGAGACGGGGAGAAGAGAACTACACTACCTGTTTATTACTTGCTTCATTTCAGATTTTTTTTATTTTTTCAGCACAAGATACACATTCATGCCATTATGAATAATTATTTAGATTCTGTGTCAGCAAGAAACATTCCTTTCTATGTGCATTGCAAACTAACTTTTATATACACTCACTTGCCAGTTTATTAGGTACACCTAAATAAATTCTAATACAACAGGCCTGCGATAAATCCTTTCTTCATGAAGGTTATAATGTTCATTTTTTGTTTGAATTGTTTGAGAGGTGTTTGGTTAAGTGACTCTGTTAAATGACTCTATTTAATTAGTGAAACGGGGAAACGGGGACACGGGGCATGAACAGCGGTCTCCTGTGCTAAAGTCCTGTTTTTGTTTGATCCATACATCCACCTCTACCTCGGTAACCCAGAAGTTGCGAAACTCTCATGAGATGGTTAAGATTAGGTATTGACCTTGAATGGTTAAGGTTAGGATAGGAGTTTCACAAGAGTTTTCTAATGTTTTCGCAACTTGTGGGTTACCTTCTAGACACGACCCTCCGTACGCAGACTTTGCTGCTCTTTATTCCACGTCACCTGACTTCCTCCTTTGCTCCTATCATAATAGAGTGCTCTAGGGATGACGTTTTTTTGTAGGCCAACCAGGAGGTTAGCATCGCCCTGGTTCCCTTGACAAAAAACCAATGGGGTTTTTCCATTGAGTTTTGAATTATGGCAGATAATAAGCTCTGTGGCAAACAAATGTTTATGATACTTACATGTTTTGTTCAGCAAGATAATTTTCACAAATGAACATTTTTTTGAAGTGTAAATGCAATCACCAGAAGTAAAAAGCTAATGTTATGCTATAAACAAACTACACCACGGTCGCAGAGTATGGACAATGAGGCTGTAAAGGCGGACGAGTCGATGTGATGACATTTAGAAGTCTCATTTAGCCCTTTGTTAGCAACCGCCCTTTTAAAGACACATAAAGGCTTCAACATTCATGAATGGGATATTTATTGATGCATTTTATGTCATAGAACAAAACGTTAAAATCTCTTAAACTTGTGTGAAAGCTGAAGTAGGCGAGATATGATTAAAATATGATTAAAAAAGTTATTTCCATAAAATGTGCGCTATATCCTGACAGTAGTACATGAAACAGGTAACCTGAAAAAAATCATGTGCCTCTGTGTCCTCTGGTGCTCCTAACGGCATCTGCAAGATTTCACAGACCGGAGGAAAACAAGCAGTAAGAGCTGATCGGCGGTCTGCTATCCATCTGCTCTCTATGAGAGCCGGCTGTCAATCATTCGCAAACTCCAACCAAACGATCAAACTAGGCAGCGCTGATCAAATATGAATCAATATTATGTTACGTTAATGCCTATTTCTCGCCTCAAATGTTTTCAGAATCATCTTGTACTGTACTGTTTAGCTGTAAAAGAGAAAGTTTGTGACACCGCCGCCATTGTGAAATCTGGTGAAGGAATGGAGCACAGCCAATAGGAACACTCTCTCAATAAAATGATCTGTGATTGGTCAAAGTCTCCCGTCACGGGTTAGATTTTTTTAAAGCCTGAAAACAGAGCCATGAGGAGGTGCAGAAGTCTCTCAGAACACTTGAATTACAATATGCTGAAAGGTTATTATGGAATTTTTGCCCAATGATGCCAAAAATATACTGCCCACTGCCGCTTTAACCACGGACCTTATTTCAGCCATCTAACTAAAAACCCATTAACTTACCGAAAGTACTAAAATCCTAACTCATTTCCGGGTTTTAGGACTCATTCCTGTGGTACTAGGCCACCAGAGGTTGCCGCATAACAACAAACCTTATTATGGGTTGTAATAAGCTGCTTGCACTGACGAACCTATACAGCTGTTTTTTTGGTGAGGACGGCTTGTTATTGCATTATACAGAGAGGTGTTTCTGTTATTTCTACCTTCATTATATGATATGCTTGGATAGTATAGTTCTTCATGGAGGTTAGAGGAGAACACACAGATACAACATTTCACTAAAAGGCTAAAAAAGAAAACATTTTATTTGTGTGCAGTTCCTTTTTTACCTCAATACCAGCTTTTGTAAAAATGATGATGAAAGAGTAGCACTGGTGATACTGATAAATTATCATTTTCAGTCTGTGATAACTGCACTGTTGTAATAATTACAAAGTCATGCCAGCCTTACAGGAAACTGCAAAAGCGTGAACACTAAAATTAAATTCCAAATAACATGTTCTCCTGAATGCAGAATGAAATTCTGAGTGGAGTTCAGAGAGGTTTCTGGATCCTGCATTTCAAAGTCTGCATATTTTATTAAGATTAAATGCAGCTCTCACCTGAAGCTGAACTGGACATCTGTTCAAACCTTTTTTGTTGGACTCTGATGTTTGGTTTTTGTGCTTGTGGCTCTCTCTATACATGTAGTTATAAGGCAGTTTCATACCACATAGCAATACAATTTCACTTCTACAGTAGTAATCAGTGTAGTAACCGTCTTTCATTTCCACTTCATCTCCCATTCTATATATGCTGCAGATACTGTAACAGAAACCAAGAGTAAAAGTTGATATCCTAATGCCAGACGTTTATTGGTGAAAATAACAGTTGCTTTATTGCTGATCTGCACAAATTAAATTGAGTTCAGTCAGAGGCTGATCTGAACATACACACACACACACACACACACACACACACTTCCACAGACAAAGTTGGTGCATCCATTGCTAGTTAGCTTACAGTTAACATCTGTGCAGTTGGTACCATAGATTGTATATAAGAAGTGGACGTAGTCACAGTGGCGTCACTCATTGGTTTGTGGACTGCTGTTTTGAAGCCTCGAGTTCGTCATTTTGGCCATCGCCATGTTGATTTTTTTTGCAACCAGAAGTGACACAAGAGGGTGGAGCTAAGTAAAACCGAACACTGAATAAGACATTTTTAGGTGACCAAAAAGGTTATAATTATCTTTTATGAACAGAAAACACAGTGTGAAAGGGTTAAAGTTGTAAGACGAAAACATGGACAACTCCCAGACCGGACAACGTCGTGGTAGTGTCAATCCCAATCACAAGGTAGCCACACATATTCTACTCTAGATGGGACCATAATTTACTTGACTTGAAACTAGCGATTGAGACCATACACTCATGTTTACAATGTTTACTGAGGTACTAAATCAAGTGAGAAGTAGGGTCATTTTCTCATAGACTTCTATACAATCAGACTTCTTTTTGCAACCAGAGGAGTCGCCCCCTGTCTAAACAGAAACAGCACAGTACCATAAATTCAAAAGCTATAAAGAATATACCGATAATGACAGCTTTTTCAGTGATACTTTCTGTGTTTTTTTTACTGTATTTTTGTCCCATTTACCACTGGTCACATTTTAATGACGTAAATCCACTTAGCTGTTATTTCTATAAGTGTGTGTTGTCCACTGGAAGAGATCATTCAGAGGACAGTTCCAGCACCTCTCCAAAATTCAATAACTCTCAAACCAAAGCAAACACGTTCACTCAGACATCAGATCAATCCTTTTCAGCTGTTGTGCTCAGAAATTCAGACCTTGCTTGTTGGCCTCTGTCACATAAAGTTATTCTGTGTTTTGGGACCACTTCTCCAACTGTGTTTGTGCATGAGTGTGTTTTACTTATGTGTATGTGGGTCTAAAGTTTGATTATATACTTAGAACAGATGGAGCAGAAAATAAGATGCAGGAGATGCCTAATATTGCACATAATATTAGTAATATGTGATGTGCACGTGTAGCCTGCATCATAGACTAACAACCACAGACCAATGTCTAGTTACTGACAGAAACACTAGGAAAAGAAACATTTTTAAAGCGAAATGAGAACAGAGAATGTGGATAAGTGGAAGAGGAGAGCAGAAGTGAGAAACAAAGGTGCATCAAAAAGCAAGAGAAGAAAGAAGAGAAGAGGAGCGCAAGGAAAAAAGAGAAGAGCCTGAGAGTAGACTGGAGAGGAAAGAAGAGCAGACAATCCCTAGAATACCAAGCACTCCTCTGGCCGAGAGAGAAAGAAGAGAGGAGAGGAGGGGTTGCAGTGAAAGATGGAGAGCTTCCACAGAATACCAAAGAGAGAATAAATGCTGGCAGGCTTTTCAAGTCATTTTCACATTAATTCCAAAGTACTTGCTTGTAGTTAAAAATAGAAACGTACACTTGAATGTTGTTAGTGGTATCTAGTTATGGTAACTGCTTTTCTTTGATTAGTTGTTTTGATGACATTGCTTCAAAGTACTTAATAATAAATTGGATATTTGTTTTTACAAACAATTTGCCAGTAGATGGAAGTATTTTTTGATTTTTTTAACAGTTGGTGGAACAGCAAAGTAAGACGAAGAGGAAGAAGGGGGACTGAAAAGATGAATGACAAAGGAATCTAACAAATGAAAAAAGAGATGATAGTAAAGGAGATGAAAAGAGAAAAGCAAGAGAACTGACTAGAAGAATCATGCTCGCTTGGCTGAACTCATACCTTTTCCCAAGATGCATTCTGTTTGAGATGTGCCTAAAAATAGAACACACACACACACACACACACACACACACACACACACATATTCAGAGGCACATACCTCTCCCTTGGGTGGACTCACTGTCATGCACACTGAGACATATACACTGCAGACAAGCTGCAGACACACACATACAGACTCAAGACATCATGTTGTCTCACATTAAGTACCCGCCACAAGTTGTTAACGTTTTTATGGATGGAGAGAGAGTGAAAGGGCAGGAAAAAGAAGGGCTGGGAGTAAATAAAGAGACAGACAGAGGCCATATTGACACAAAATAATGAGACATTCAGTGTAAGGATTGTTAAAATACCAGCAAGGCTGCACCCGTAGAAACAGACCGGCGTTTATGGAGTATCATGCGTGGAGTAAGCACGTCATGATCACACTAAAAGTAATCGTCGGACCAGTGTCTGGCAATGCATGCAAAGTACTCTGCATATTGTTTGATCCAAATCTTGTAACTTGAATTTCTGTCATTTTCATGCTCTCACATTTGCGTAGTGATTACATTCTCCTCCATGGGTTAAGACACATTTTCAGGCCCTTAGGCATATAAAACCCTCTATACACCTTATTTATTTTGCCAAAACTGCACTGTCATCCACCTTAAAACAAGGATGTTTTTCTTAATGCACAAAAGTTGACATTGTAGAGATACATGGGTTTCACCTGACAGCAGTGATATCTTCCAGTGATTGTGTTTACTCCAAAGAAGAGCATAATTGCACAGCATAATGACTGTATGGCATTTACACGGGTCCAGCTTTACTTTCATTTTTGTCTTAATCACACTGCAATTGCAGCAGTTTGTGCATGTAATTTTCTAATCAAGGCTGGCAATGACTTTTTAACACCCTCTTGTTTTCTCAGGTGTTTTAAATAGTTTAGTCATGGCAATTCCACATCTCCTTCACACCACGTACTTCACATTGTAGACATGGAATATGTCATAGTGCTCAGCGCTTTACTGTACAGGTCTTAGATGTTTGTCAGGCTTCTATATTATTGGGGGAAATCCTTTGTAATAGACACCATCATTACATACTGTAGCTTTTGAACAACCTGGCAAAAATCATCTGTGCTCTTTTTTTTTTTTTTTTGTCCCAACAATATTATCCACTTTGTTATTTCAGGTTAGCTGGCCTGTACTGCTGTAGCTGCAAGGCAACCGCGTGCCCTTTGAGCTCCTGCTGTGTCTGTTTGTAGCGAAAACAGCTCTGTGTCTCCCTCCCTCTCCTCTCCGGAGTAGCTAGCGTCTCTCATCTCGCTCTCATCTAAAGGCTGGGTCTCTCTTCCTCTCGTTCTCTCTTCTCTGACGCAGCTACTTCCATCTCCAGACGTGTTGTATTAGGCTCTTATACAAATTAATAACTGCATGTTAAAGTTAAAGCTAGGTGGTGGCTATTAGTGGCTGTGCCAGATGTTTAAGCTCACTAAATGGGTGTCTCACCTTGCTCTCGATTAATACCCTCCACCCCATTGCGAGTGGGGCTGCACTCATGCAGCTGCATCTTCCACTTTTATATCTTTCGTCAAACACCTGGCCATGAAGTTCATTGGCCCTTACCGTCATTTACTCTTTTTTGTTTCTCTCTTTTCTGAGCACCTGACTTTTGACGACTGGCCATTTTTGCTCCGTTTTCCCCAAGAAGTCCCTGATATTTTAGTCCCGAGACTACTTTTCAAGGAACTAAAAAGTTCCTTCAGCCCATTGTTTTCTGCGTTTCCAGAGTGGTCTAAAGACCTGCGAAGATTAAGCAAATGAATCCAATGATGTAGGGACAAGCAACATGACATGGGACGAGGGCTGCCGGTGGTCGCAACGGTAAACTCTGCAGCTTGCAGTTCAGTGTGCCCGCCCGTTTCATCTAAAAAACACATACAAAAATAAATAAACCTTAGGTTTTGTCTCACTGCGACAACATTTACTGCTGCATATATTCACTGATACACGTTGGATGGAATGAATGAAATGCAGAGGAGGAAAGCAAAACTAAGAGCGTCCGTCTCCACAGTAAATCATCTTTTGAGTTATTTATTTGCGCTTTATAAAGTAACCGCCGTGAAACAATTAGAAAATAACTTTTTGGGGGCGTGAAAAGGCTCCGGAAAATATCTATGGAACTTAATTTAGACCCTGGTCCCGGTCGAAACGCAATGAGTTCCTCAAAAGGTTCTTGGTTCCTGCGGTTGAATCTAGATGTAGACTAGCTAGATGTTAAACTTTTGAATTTACATTAGCGAGACCAAAACATTGTTTGCATTATAGGGAGAGACAGTCAAATTGTTTCTTACCAATATGTCAAAGAAAATATGGAAGATGAGAAATAAGTTTTTATGTGACTCACAACTACTACATAAAGTTTTCACAAATATGTATTTTTTGAGAAATTCTTCCAGCACATTATTTAAAGTTTAGACCCAGGCTCTGCACGTGATGGGAGGTAATGAGTGAGAAGAAGGATACAGAGCAAAGAAGTCCATTTCTGTCTGCCTGTAGCCTTTTAGCGCTCTCTCTCTCTCTCTCTCTCTCTCCCTTAGTCATATCTTTCAGAAGCACCTCGTCATCATCCCTCTATAACTCCATCTCTTTCTCCGTCCCACTCTCTCTTTCTTTCACTCTCCTCCATCTTTCTTTTCACAAGGGGCTCTTATGGGGTGAAGATACTTTTTTGCCAGTATGTTTTCAGTCCATGGGCTATTTGCTTTCACAAATCATGACTCAGCTTATGAACTGCATGTACAGTACAAAGGTAGGAGGGAAGGTAAGTTGGTGAATAGGTAGGTACTGAGTAAGAGCAGATGTGCCACGCGTCCTCTTCTGTGAAAGTGGATCGTGTTTGATTTAATTTTGAAGTATTTTGTGTCCTGATTTGCTAGATTCACTAATTACAGAATATTTAAATGTTAATATCATACGGTAGTCATTTCGCCAACGCTCTTGTCTTGGTGTACATATTTGACAGTTACAGTATGAGGGGTTCAGGGCCAAAACACCAGAACCCAGTTAAAAGAACAACCAAACCAATCTGGAATATTGATGTATCTTCAATAAAGAGCACGGCCAGTAAAGTATAACACACACACACATACACCCCTTAGACTTCAAATCCTTTCCTACTACTTTGATCTGTTGCACAGGCTTAAAGCAATCACTCCTCTCCTCTCCTCTCCTCTCCTCTCCTCTCCTCTCACGTCATACTTAGTATGAATAGTGTGTTAGCATGCTAACATTTGTCAATAAACACTAAACACAAAGTACAGCTGAGGCTGATGGGAATGTCATTCGTTTTGCAGGTATTTGGTCATAAACCAAAGTATTGGACTTATTACATTTTTGTTCTGATGATGGCGCTACATGAAAAGTTAAGGGAAATTAAAATTCATACTGAGGGGATGATAAATATCTGTACAAAATTGCATGGAAATCCATCCATATAGCTGTTGAGACATTTCACTCAAAACCACAAATGTCAACCTCATTTTGATGCTAGAGGAAAAATCCGGTAATCACCAGGGTAATCAGTATTCATGCTCTTGGCTTATAAATAATATCTTGATATGGCTTATAAATAATATCTCGATATTTTTAGACTATATCACGATATACGATATATAGTTTCGCTAAAATAACATAACTGTTTTATTTAACACTTGCGTATGATCATACCAGTGTGATCAAATCTGAACACTCTGAGTTGGTGTCCTGTCATATTGAAGTCAGATTTGTCTTTGGAAATGTATACTTATTCAGTCAATTGAAATTAAATTTTTCTCCAAAATACAGTTTGCAGGCAGTAGTTTTTTTAATCATCATTCATTTTATTTATTATTTAATATTTATTAATTATGTTTTATTTATTAATTTATGATTAACAGACTGACGACCTGAATTCGACTCATTGAATTTATGTGAAATTGCCTATAACATTCACCGGAAGATCGCTTTTATTTTAAAGTCAGTTCTTGGAAGCTTTTATTTTGAATACACGTACCGCAAAACAACGTGGTAGTTTGACCGTCTTTTGCATCTTAGGCTGGCATCTTCCATCACTTTTTCCAACCTCAGCACGTATAAACTCGCTTTGGCGCTTCACTTCTTCCGCTCTCTCCGGGCTCTTTCCCTGTTCTCTGCTTCCCTAAACACACGCCCCATATGTACATCCATGCTCAGAGGGAGAGAGCCGCGGGAGAAGCAAAACACCAACGCACCAAGTATCATTAAAAGGCTTAAAAGAATGACATGACAATTAATATTTGTACTCGATGTTCGCAGTATAGTCATTTACTTCATCCCACGTAGAACAATACATTGAGTATATATCGCCCACCCCTAATCTGTACCACATTTCATAGCAATGTATTCAATAATTGTTTAGATATTTTAGTTTGGATCAAAGTGGTCAAGCGACTGACAAACCGATTCCCAGCAGGGAGTCAACTTATAGGCCCTGGGGGTCGCTTCAATACACTGGTGGGAACCCTGGAAAGTAGCTTCATGCAGCTGTTACTGCCCTGCACCACCACCGAAGAAACTGTTATAGTTTGGATAAGACATATTGGTTTTTGAAGTGAGACAATGTATGTTTGAAATTAGCTGAGTTTAAAAAAAAGGATAAGTTTTGCATTGCTGAGAAGTTGCCCTAACCCTGTCAGTGCAGGGAGTCCCAATGTAGAAGATAACTGAAGCTCTGCTGTCAAACTTCTATCATCCACGTGTGCTGTTGTCAACGTTTTCACTATCACACTTGATTTTGGAGATTTTTTTGTACCGCTGGGAGGTTGACCTTTCATTGTCAACCAGTTCTGCTATTTAATAGTTAAGCTATTTTGTGTCTGTCACTGCCAGTGGGCTGTTCTCCAAACAGCAGCTGATATTGAGGACTGATGATTTTTGAGAAGTTGCCTTAACCTTGTCAATGTAATTTTAAAACCTGGCATTCCTGTTACGGCACATTATGACAACCTGACGTATTGTGACAAAAGTTGACTTTGTTATTCTGACAGTGGCTCTGATGGTGGCATTTAATGAATTGAGGACGTGACATATTTAACTTTCCTTTCACAGATGTATCATTTCCACCACATCATTGAGTTCAGTTTAGGGTGACACACATCTTGTGCTACTTTTCGGTATAACAGGTGGTATGGAGCTAAGAGACAGATGTGGGAATGGGTTTCAGTAGTAGAGGATTAAATAACTCCAGTCCCTTTATGTTTTATCATACTTTTTCACACATTTATTTAAAAGTAGATATTTAAATGATCTTCTAGACTCTTCTAGAGCTTCTAGACAAAACAATGTGTTGTCAGGCGTGGTTGCAAGGCACATCAAACTCAAACTAGGGGTGTCGCGGTATACCGGTTTTGTGGTAATCGCGGTATTAAAAACATGAAAATAGTAATATCATGTAAATAATCCAGCCACGATATATCGTGTTTAACAACAACAATGGCATTTAGACCTTGGTTTAGCTATTTCTCTTTTGTGTTCTCCCGCACGCAGTAAATAAAAGATTGTCGCAGACATGACGTCACACCATAAGCAAGCGCACGTCTTGTCTTTGTGATTCTGTCAAAATGACGACGAATGAAGAGGAGATACTTTATCGCCCTGCTAAAAACGTAAACTCTGCACTGTGGGAATTCTTTGGGTTGCGCAAGAAAAAAGTCCTTCTTGATACAGCTCCGGTGTGCAGGGAATGTGGGGCTACAGTATTAGCCAAAGGAAGTAGTACTTAAAACATGCTGCATAGTCACCTTCGCAATCATCATGCTGAACATTTCGTCACTGTAGAGCGAGTAGGTTGTAATGTTAGCAAAGCTAAACATGTCAGTTGAGTTATATGAGTACAACGTTAGCATATTTTGGTTAGTGAATGACTACGTGAGCTGGCGATAGTGAACCGGTCGGCTGGCATTGCTGGTCTTTGGCTGGCCCGGGTCGTTCGCTATCACTGGCGGGCTCCGGCTAGCCAAAACCACCCAGCTCCAACCAGCCGAGCCAACCGTCACCACCGGCGGGTCCCGGCTGGCCGGCACTGCCCGTCTTCAACCGGCTGGCCAGCTGACGTAGTCACCCAGAGCCATTCTGAATGACCTGGAGTGAGCATGTTGGCCGGCACTGGTACACTGGTCTCTGTTGTTTTGGAAAGAAAACAAACAAACGTTGGACCAAATAAAGTTAAAGATGTATTTTAAGTGATTTCGTAATTTTTTTAATGATATCGCGATAATATCGTTATCGTGATATTTTTTGCCATGATAATCGTATTGAGAAAAATGTATATTGTGTCAGCCCTAACTCAAACACAATTTCTTTTCCACACTAATTGGCAACTTGATTGCTGACGACACAGAGATACCACGTGATACCAAAGTTGTTATACTATTGGCTCACAAGCCTTGTTATAAGTGGGAACCAAACGTCAGATATCTTCCACAGCAGTAAACAAAACATACATTTTGAACCCGTCAAAATTTTTAAAATGTTTAATTCACAATCATAATATTTTCTTTAGGAAAAGCCATACTTTTATTCGGCACCTTTCTAAAAGCTCTCTGGATGTATTTTTTTTTTTAATATTCGTCTATGTAAAAATGTTATCAATATAACCTTTAATTTTTTAAAGAAGTGTAATATACACATAAGCTTTTCAGTGAAATTACCAAATACATCCTGGATCATTACATTAGCACAGATTATAGACAGTATGCTTCTCTTTTCAGAAAAAGAAAAAAAAAGAGCAAAACACTGCTTCCCCAGCCATCATCCCCTTGTTACATTTGAACAATCCCCTTTAGAGCAGCTTTGGACACTCAGCCAGCCAGTCAGCCAGCAGGAGTCACATCCAGATCTCATTGTGTCCTGTCATTTACCAATCAGAGCTGCAGCCATAACACAGATGGATTTGGCAAACGCAGACAGTTCCAGATAGAGTTGGTGGAGAAATTCCTGGATTTTTGGCTCAAAAACCTAGATAAGTAGTATTAGCATCTCCAGTGCCAAATCTCTGCGCATGTAGTTATAAAACCATAAGCATTATCGTCATTTAACCTTTTGAAACTGGGCTGCCCCTCAAAATTCTCCTGAATAGTTTAAAGGAACAGTGTGTAGCATTTAGGGGGATCTATTGGCAGAAATGGAATATAATAATAGTAAGTATGTTTTCTTTAGTGTATAATCACCTGAAAATACGAATCTTCGTGTTTTCGTTACCTTAGAATGAACAGTTTATATCTACATAGGGAGCGGGTCCTCTTCACAGAGCCAGCCCATATGTTGCACCACCATGTTTCTACAGTAGCCCAGAACAGACAAACCAAACACTGGCTCTAGATGGAGCCATTCATGTTTTCTCCTGTGTAATTCTCCTACACGCTTCGCACATAAGAGAAGTTTCAGGTGGTTGCAATCTGCAACCACACCACTAGATGTCGCCAAATCCTACACACTGTACCTTTAAGGTTACACATCTTTCTACATTATAAGACAGTGTAGAACCGTTTTACACTGTTGTCTTCATACGACTGAAACAAGCAAGATGTTATGAATCTGCGAGCTTTAGAGGTGCCGGTAGGCCAGATTTATTTTACCTTTGACAGAGCCAGGCTGGCTGTTTACCCATTTCCAGTCTTTATGCTAAGCTAAGCTAACCTCTCTTGGCTTTAGCATCATATTTATTATACAGACATACAAGTGGTATCAATCTTTTCTTAACTGTTGTCAAGAAAAAAAAAATATTTCTCAAAAATGTTAAACTGTTTCTTTAACATCAGATTTCATTCCCACGTATTTTTTAGTTCTGTTTTTTGGGGGGGTGTTTAACCAGCAGCACTGAGTAAAAGTTCAGTTAGCAAGTGACAATAAGAAGATTAAAAGTGTTAATAACTTACCCTCAGCCACATGTTTAAAGTTGACATTACCTCCCACTGCTGGGTACGCTACTGAGAGGTGTAGTATTTTCAACGCTGCGGAGTGGCAGCTCTCCTGCCAGCAAGTTTATCTGATTACCTTAATAGAATTCACCACGGTGAAATTTGAACTGTTTGCTGCATCTTCTCCTTGGCCAGAGTGCGCTCAGAAGGCCCTTGGGGTGTGACGCTCTGAATAAATGAACAGGATCACTGATGGCACTCTGTCAGAGTGTACTCAGTGTTTGAAAACACATTTTAAAAGTGAAAACTGGAACGCTGCTGGCCGAAAATAGTTCCAGACCCCTTTATGATCCTTCTGTTTAGTAGAAAGCTGAATGGGACTGTTTGATTGAAGACACGATTATGTATCGTTGTCCAGGCACATCGAGGGTTGGTGTTTGATCAGCAGTCCTAATTGTCTGTACAGTTGGTGAATTAGAGTGTATCACAACATGAAAATGGCTGTTTCGTGTCAGGTGCACGCCAGTTGGCACAGCAATTTTAGTTTAAAGTCTGCGAAAAGCTCTTCTGAAAGGATGAAGCCACCCTGAAGAAAAACATCTCTCTCTCTCTCTCTCTCTCTCTCTCTCTCTCTCTCTCTCTCTCTCTCTCTCTCTCTCTCTTTCTCTCTCTCTCTCTCCCTCTCTCTCTAATGCATCTGTCCTTCCTCACGCCGTAAGGGTCATTCCCAGTCAGACACATTAACAAGGCTGACTGCATGGACGCCTT
>CAKAKR010066539.1:38447-54748 GCA_916700685.1 Adelosebastes latens | reverse complement strand
AAATTATGTTTCGAGAGAAATGTATTTTGGCGCGGATTAAGTTTTTGCCGTATCACAAATGTGTCTAATTCCCCGGAAGACGGTGAAGGGAGGAGGTCGGGGTGGTGGATGGGTCACTAAACTAAATACAAATGTTTTGTTTAAATTTTGTAGTCATTTTAAGCCCTTGTTTTTTTACTAGGGCTGTCAATCGATTAAAATATTTAGATTAATCGTCAAGTATTTAACACTCTTTTCAACATGGGAGTGGACAAATATGCTGCTTTATGCAAATGTATGTATATATTTATTATTGGAAATCAATTAACAACACAAAACAATGACAAATATTGTCCAGAAACCCTCACAGGTACTGCATTTAGCATAAATAAATATGCTCAAATCATAACATGGCAAACTGTTGCCCAACAGGCAACAACAGCTGTCAGTGTGTCAGTGTGCTGACTTGACTATGACTTGCCCCAAACTGCATGTGATTATCATAAAGTGGGCATGTCTGTAAAGGGGAGACTCGTGGGTACCTATAGAACCCATTTACATTCACATATCTTGAGGTCAAAGGTCAAGGGACCGCTTTAAAAATGACCATGACTGTTTCTCCTCTCCAAAATTTTGCATAAATTTGGAGCATTTTTTAGCCTCCTTCACAACAAGCTAGTATGACATGGTTGGTACCAATGGATTCATTAGGTTTTCTAGTTTCATATGATGCCAGTATCTTCACTCTAGCTTTACCAAGTAGTTTTGTTGGGTCCTTGTTTTGTTTCAATTCACATTTACGTGTTTAAAACTGTTAAAAAAAGCAACCGTAATCTGGGTGAAAATACGTTTACCTCAAAACGTAATTGAAAATGCAGTTTAGTTGTCTGGGGAAGTAATTTTATCGACAGGGTTGCCACTCAAATACTGTTTGCTAAAAAAAAAAAAAAAACAGGTCCAGTGCTCCAGTATAGTTTTAGGTTTAACGTGATTGAACATGTCTTGTTTGAGTAGTAATGGAATATTCTCCACTGTGCAGTTCCACTTATTAATATGTAAGCCTCTATCATAAATAGATTCCATATCAGGGTACATGTACGTACATTATAGAGTCACAGGATAAGCCGTATGAGATTAAGGGGACATCGCTGGGCTTTAAAGATTGGACATCCTTTGCATCCATTACCAGTTTCACTTGAACACACACACATGGACACACACTTCTTGCAGCTTTCATCTTCAACGGCACTCTCGTTCTTTGCTGTCGGCCAGGTGCAAATTTGCCAACATTTATTTTATCATTTGCTCCTTATGAACACGTTTGCATGTGCAGTGCACGTTCAGCATTCCTGAGCTGACATGAGAACAGCTGATGTAAGGACTTTTGTGCAATGTAGAATGGGTAATAATAATGTCAGAGCAGGCTGATCTTTGCAGTATACCTGGTCAGTCAGTATAACTGCGCTGGTTTACTCCTCTCCTCCTTACTCTCCTCCAATTTCCAGCCCAAACGGAGGGATAGCTTAAGGTTTTTTTGATAGCCTAAATCATTCAGTTCTTGATGCTGTAGCAATATCTAATCAGGCAAACCCAGGTTGTTCAGTTAAAGGTCAGTCCTTTGTGTTGCCCCATGAGATAATGCCTACTGTAGATATTTGTCCCATTTAGTAAGAGAGGACATAAGCATGAATTTCCAGGAAGCAGAGTGAATTAGTCCAAGATAAATGGCAACATGTGTAATGTGCACAGAGGCTAACAGCTGTTATCTAGGCCAGGGTCTTGTCATTGCTACTGTAAATGAATCTGGACCATGTCCCCCAGGACCGTTCGACAGCACACACCGAAGCACGCTCACACATGTTCATGACATTTACACACCGACAGTTAGGACAATATGTATGTAGACAGACTGGCAGACATGTACAGGCATCCTCATCTTCCATATCATCCCCCCTGTATGTTCTTTGTCCCTGTGCTTTTTTTTCTTTTGTGCGTAATCTACAACAATCGCTGCAGGGATTTTGCAGTATTTGGCATTGACTGGGAGGATTTGTGGCAGCTGGCACCTTTGCCTACTTTGGAGTGGTGATATTCAAGTGCAACTTGAGGTCACTGGAGGATTTAATAACATGGAGGTGCAGGACAAAATTTGTTGCCACACATCAGCCATTTTAGGCATTTCTAGCTTTAAGGGGCGTGAGATCCCAGCAGGTCTTTGCACACAACGTCCGTATTTTTCGTATGCGTTGTTTTAATCCGTACGAGAAAAACTGAATTTATTACGTAGTTGCAATGGGTAGCGCTAGTCCCAAAATGAATGAATGACATTAGCAAGAAGCTATCGTTTAGCTGCCTAGAGTACAATCACTACTCTTTCCTACATCCCGTGTGCTGTGCAACCATTCCTGATTCCAAGCCGTTCTACAATCACCAGCCACAATCTATCTTGAAATTCTGTATCTCTGTATACTTTACTTTGATTTCATAAAGTACTTTGTTCTGGGAGACAAATGAGCGAAGTGAATCGGCTTATCAGATGCACCAGATGTTTGCATTTACGGTGGCTCTGAGTGGTCAAACAACTCTGACGGATGCGAAAAAACACAGAAAAATCAACCTGTTCAGAAAACTTTAATGACCGTCGAAAGTTTTGGAGTCAGTGTGTAAATGTGACTTGACACAACGTGAGGTCGTATTTATTTTTAAACATGCGATAATTTTGGACGCAAAATACGGACTTGTAAAGGTCTTTACATGCCAAGTCCGTATTTTTCGATGCGTTTAATTATTCTATTTGTTGTGAAAATTCGCAATACGAGACAGAACTTAATTAATTACGTAGCTGCAATGGATAGCGCCAGTCCAGAATGGGGCTAAGGAATGATTGACATTAGCAAGAAGCTATCGTTTAGCTGCCTAGAGCACAATCACTACTGTCTGATCTTTCCTACATCGGGGGATGTGTTTTGCAACCATCCCCCGATTCCAGCCACAATCAAGAAATGATTTCTCCATCTCTGTATTCTTTTATTTCTTTATAGTAAAGTACTTTGTGCTTGGAGACGAAGTGAATGTTTATCATCCCATTTTGGATGATGACATTTGCACGGACGGTGGCTCTGAGTGGTCAAACAACCCTCTTTTGCCTTTAACCTGTTCTGAAAACTTTAATGACAGACGAAAGTTTCGGTGTGTGAACGTGATTGACACAACGTGAGGTCGTATTTATTTTTAAACGTGTGACAATATCACACGCAAATTACGGACTCGGTGTGTCCAGAGAGTTGGAGTGGGGTGATGACATTTTTATCCCACATTTGGCAAAAAAAACAATTAAGACACAGAGATGCAAATAACAAAACAGAGAAAAATCTATAAGCATAATACCAGGATGGGTTTTTTTTCTAGTAGCAAACTGAAAAGTCTCAGTTTGCTACTGTATTTGCAACAGTCAGAAACTACTGCTATTTTTTGTATCTTCTCTTTGCCTTGTAGTAAATACTTGATGTTTTGTGTTGTTAAGAAATAACTGTGTCTCCAGATAGAAGTTGCTTGCAGTTCTTTTTTATTATCGATCAATCAATCAATTATATTTTGGATTAATCAATTAATCATTTAGCCTATAGAGTACCAGATATTTGTAAAAAAAAAAAAATTCTCAGAACCCAAGATAACATGTTTAAAGGATTTTGTCCGACCAATAGTCCGAAATCTACAGATATTTAATTTAACATGATTTACAATAGAGAAAAGCAGCAAATCCTCACATTTGAGAAGCTGTTCTGCATTACACTTGATAATTAACTGTAAAAAGTTCACTTTTATTTATTTATTGATTTATTTATTGATTTATTTCAAACAGCGGGAGCCCTTGAGTTCAGGAGGCAGACCTCCAGTACAACATGTACTACCTTCAGACTGTGCCATTGTACACCCGGAGTGATTTCAGTGTCTCGGTTCACTTCCTGACTGTGTGACGTCTAAACCACCTTACACGTCGGCACATTCTAAAAGCGGAGGCCTCACCTGCATTTGGAAACCGTGCTGCCTCAAAGAGGATTTAGCCGGTATCATTTAAGACAATGATTACCTGTGGTGTGTGTAGCATCCTACCGAGCTAACCGGTGACTGACGGGGTTGGTTCACCCTTGGCTGCATCCTTGCAGCACAATGGTCATCATCTTAAATTCATTCCCCCGTTATCCCGGCTTATTGAAACATTGCGCCCTCACCTAATATGTTCCGCTATCTCTCACTCAGACTGTGTTTAAAGAGCTACACAGTACAAGGACATAGTGACTTTCCCTGTGATTACCAGCGGGCTAAGCCATGCTGCAAGCCTCTTATTCCCCCTGCAGCTGGATCAAGCAGTGAAAAGTTACCCATGAAATCCCCACTGCGGCCAGAGTTCACAGAATGCAGCTGATGAATGAAGAAGTAGCTTAAAAACAAACTGTTGGACTCTGAATAAACTCCTAAAATGGTTATTTTATGACTTCTGGTAAAACTCGTAAACATGATAACAAACACACCAGATATTTTCTGTGGAATTGAGATCAAGTAAATTATGGATCATTGAGACAAATGGTTTAATTAAAATAAGAAAAAGCTCTAAATTAGTGCCATTAATGTATTGGATATTTAGCACATTTTGATGTCCCTGCATGGCATTTCAGGATAGGCCTGGTCCAACAGTAAAATTCTAGTTTCATCATTTAAAAGCAGAAGCCTCAAGAAGCAATCGATTACTCTATCAACAGAAACTAATACTACTAACTAATCACCATTTTTCAGGTGAAAATGCCAAACTTTCTCACATTTCAGATGCTCAAATTTGAGGATTTGCTGCAGTTTGAACCGTTCATCTGAATAAATCAAGAGGTCAACCAGCTCTGGGGAACATTTTATAGATAAATAAATAGATTATTCTTTAAAGTAATCGACAGATTAAGCAACAATGGAAGAAATTGTTTGCAGCCCTCATGGTGCAGGGAGCAACATTTTTGTCAATAGCAAGAATAAAGCTCTTTGTGGTATAAAAGTGGTTAAAGTAGAAATCAAAGAGCGGGATGGAAGTGTCGTGACTTTCGGATAAAAAAGTAGCCTGCCATACAGAATTCAACTACTGCGTTGAGCTGCTAGTATTCAGTTAGGCGTTGAGTCATTTAAAGTAGTGGATGCTGTTGCCAATTTAATGGTGACTGACTGTTTCTGCAAGAAACGGCTGCAGGAATCACTGATAGTTGTTGTTTCTGGAAGATAGTTCACATTTTCTATCTTCCATTGTCCTTGTGTTAGTTCTTTGTGCTCTGGTATGGACTTCTTTGCTCAGTCTAAGAGGTTTATAGTCACCACCTGTATTTGTTTCCTGTATATTTTTCCCCTTTTATTCCTTTTGAACCTCATATTTATTGTTTTATGGTGTTTTATTGTCTATAAAGCACAATGTAACATTTTAGTCTGTGTCTTTGTCTTGCGCCAACAGAGTTTTATTATTACTAGGACTGTCAAAGTTAACGCGATAATAATAATGCATTTAACGCAAATTTGTTTTAACGCCACTAATTTCTTTAATGCATTAATGCAACTTGCGATTTTTAGGTTGTAGCGAGCTCAGTTTTTTAAGAAGGAGGCTAAATAACGCTCCAAACTTACATTAAATTCTGGCGAGGAAAAACTGGCATGGCCATTTTCAAAGGGGTCCCTTGACCTCTGACCTCAAGATATGTGAATGTAAATGGGTTCTATGGGTACCCACGAGTCTCCCCTTTACAGACATGCCCACTTTATGATAATCACATGCAGTTTGGGGCAAGTCATAGTCAAGTCGGCACACTGACACACTGACAGCTGTTGTTGCCTGTTGGGCTGCAGTTTGCCATGTTATGATTTCAGCATATTTTTTTATGCTAAATGCAGTACCTGTGAGGGTTTCTTGTCATTGTTTTGTGTTGTTAATTGATTTCCAATAATAAATATATGCATACATTTGCATAAAGCAGCATATTTGCCCACTCCCATGTTGATAAGAGTATTAAATACTTGACAAATCTCCCTTTTAAGGTACATTTTGAACAGATAAAAAAATGTGCGATTAAAAGAACAACTGTTTTAACAATCCTTAATCACGATTAACTATGGACAATCATGCGATTAATTGTGATTAACTATTTCATCCGATTGACAGCCTTAATTATTGCCCGTGTGTTGCATGGTAGAACTGGGATCTACTGCATCGGCTGACACTTTTCTCTCTCCTTCTTACTCAGAATCAGAGCTTTGAGACAGAGCAGCTTGCAGGTCATATTATTTGGACTTATTTTGAACCCCTCAGATGGAACAGACAAAATCTGCTAAAGCTGATTATGGGAAATAAACAAGTGGATCTTCCTCCTGCTTAGTTTGGATATTTTTTTCTTCCCAAAAACAAACCAAATGACTTTTTTTAGTGTATACAAAACACTGCATCACAGTTAGTCGCATGTGTGAATACAGTTTCAATCTAAGTAATACAGTATGATATGATTATGACGAATTAAACCATGAGAAGCTTTTCCATCTTTCATATGATAGAGGAAAGAGAAATCCGATCCCTCACTGTTTACACTTGGACTTGGCTGCAGCATGTCGGGTATCTTAGCTCCTACCCTCTAAGCTGTGTGTTCATTCAGGACGTTTGCTCAGTGCGTTGCTGTGTAGGTTGGCGGCCCCAGCAACAAAGACACAACGCGGTTCACAGTTTGGTGCTAGAATGTGGCCTCTGAGGATGGCTCGGTTGCTGTGTGACTTCTGTTGTGGTTAGTAACGTAGAGAGGGTGTGTGTACTTCTCAAAATTAGCCTACCATTAGCAGGCCTAAAGAGTTGTTTGGTTGAAACACAAGACCTTAAAGGGGACCTATTATGCTTTTGTGCTTTTTCCTTACCTTAAAATGACCTTAATAGGTCCTCTTTAAAAGTTGTGACATCTATTGTTCTAGCTCATGGGGTATAGGAGCTTGAAATGAGATCCGATTGTATTCTGTTAAAGCGTATTATCCATGCTTTTCCAAGCATAACGAGTGTACATCTTTGAGAGATGGGGTGAGATGACAATGAGACACTCAGCTACTGTCAGATCAGACTGTCTTAAAATACAAATTTGGCATGCTAGTTAGTTAGTTTGTTAAATTAGTTATGGAAATTATCCTTAATTTGTCCTCTCATTTGCATTATTTTCATCAATGTGCTGTGTGATTGTCTGTGTTTGAGTTCATCACATCGCTGGCTATTATTCCAACAGGCCATATGTGTGTTTTAACATATTGATCCCTTCTCTTCTTATGTTCAACCATACTGCCAGATTGTCTTTTTTTAAATGCATCATGTTGAATTTGTTCCTTTATTTATCGGTGTCGATGTTTTCTTATCAATTGATGTACTAGTGCAGTCCAAACATAGCGGTTCAGAACGGGCCGATTGCTTGGCCTGTGGTGTTGCTGCTTGCAGCTTTCTGGAGAACCTGTTCATCAAAACGACTTCACACTGCCCTCCCTTGGGTCCTGAGCAATACACCTGCTTTGACATAGTTGCATCCCCTAGCAATGCTAGAGTATACGTCATGTCATGTGGGTGCAAAAGCTCACACGAACATCTACAGGGAGCGAGCTGTAGAGGTCCCCTCTCAAAACACCACACAGTGTGTACATAATGCACTACTATTAAATATTTCCTATAGATCTCAAAGCTCGCACTCGATACTGCACTTTCTTTGAGTCCACAGCAATATACCCGCCAAGTGTGAAGTCGATCGGGTGTCGAGAAAATCGAAGGATAGACAGACAGACAGACAGACAGAGACTCCTTCCATTTTAGTCCGATGTTTAGTAGAATCCAAATCGTACTCATTCATTTGCCACAAATGGGTGTGTGTGTTACATAGAGTGAGATTCCATTTACCTTTTTAAAGTATGAATTATTAATGCATATTATGAGAAGTCCTCGTCGTGATCTGAATTATTGTAAATGTATATAAAAATACAGAACTCGGATGCACATGAGTGCAAGGCAGAGACTCCAAAGTGGTCTTGGGGGCATTTAGTCTCTACTGATTCCAAAAAAGAAAAATGCCTCCACTCTGTGCAAAAGCTTGTTGGTTACCAACACAAACAAAAAGATGTTGTACCCAGCATTGGGTACGGTCCAGACATTTTCTAATGGATCAGATATTGGCTATGTAAAGCCCCATCCATTTTGGATCATTCATTTGTTTTTTATTCATGCTGGAGTTGTCAAGAGCCTGTCCAAACCTTCCTGTCACGTCTCTCTCCACAGATATACAAAACACTGAAAGACAATATACAAAATGTTAAACCATTTTCCAATGCAGAGCTAAATAATAAGCTTTATTATGTATGCTGTAGGCTCAATGTGCACTGTGCAGCCTCCTTGGATCGGACTTGTTTGTCCAGCACATCCCACAGATGCTCGATTGGATTGAGATCTGGAGAATTTGGAGGTCGAGTCAACACCTCGAACACGTTGCCATCCAAATGATGTAAAAGAAAACGTGATTCATCAGACCAGGCCACCTTCTTCCATTGCTCCGTGGTCTAATTCTGATGCCCACGTGCCCATTGTAGGCGCTTTTGGCAGTGGACACGGATCAGCATGGGCACCCTGACTGGTCTGCGGCTACGCAGCCCCGTACGCAACAAACTGCGATGCACTGTGTGTTCTGACACCTTTCTATCGGAACCAGCATGAACTTTTTCAGCAGTTTGAGCTACAGTAGCTCTTCTATTGGATCAGACAACACGGGCCAGCCTTTGCTCCCCACGTGCATCAATGAGCCTTGGCTGCCCTTGACCCTGTCGCCGGTTCACCTGTTTTCCTTCCTTGGACCACTTTTGGTAGGTCCTGACCACTGCAGACCGGGAACATCCCACAAGAGCTGCAGTTTTGGAGATGCTCTGACCCAGTCGTCCTTACGCTTGCCCATTTTTTCTGCTTCCAACACAAAGTTCAAAGTTCAAAATGTTCACTTGCTGTCTAATATATACCACCCACTGCCAGGTGCCAGTGTAACGAGATAATTCATGTTATTCACTTCACCTGTCAGTGGTCATAATGTTAAGGCTGATCGGTGTATATCGTTACAAAGATATGAAATGACCTTTAAGGAAGCAGGTTCTCGCAAACATGGCTGACAGTGGAAACATTGGAGTGCATCTTTGCCGGCCACCGCCCATATTTTGCTTTGCTCACATGACATGTTAAACCGATACTACATTTGTTGTAAAGAAACAACTGTGTTGTGTTTCCACAGGTGATGGCCTCCCAAAGGAAAACAGTCCCTTTATCAACAACACAGACAACGACAAAGGCAACAGCTACGATGGCACCAACATGGCCCTCTTTGAGGTAACCTTCAGCTTCATAAAGCTCTTAGACTCAAGACAGGGGGATGTTTTACTGCACAATGAAACATGACAAGATGTTATAGAAACAAACTGTGAGGTACATCAATATCCTATCTAAGTAAACATTCACTGCCAGACTATTTCTGCATTTTAAATCAGTGTTAATTTCGTTAACAAAAACCACAAAGAAATATGTTCGGCAACAATTTGTTTTTCAATGGCTAAGATGAGACGATGATGATGCGGCACCGACGTCATTAAACACTAACGGTGACGATATCAAACATGCAATATCATTGACAAAAAAAGACTGAAATGTAGTTTAAAAACATAAAAACTTTACCAATCTCTCTTTATTTTGTCACCTTCCACCTTTTCTACCCCTCTCTCTGTCACTCTCTCTCTCTGTCTCAAACACACACAACGTGCTGCGGCAGCCCTCAGTCCGTCTCTGTCCTTCTTGTCTCAGTCCCCAGTCCTGACAGTTGTGCTACTATAATGCATAAAGTTGGCAGTTTGCGGGTCGGTTCGGGTTCGGGTGGTTGAGCACATCATTAATGAGCGCAGTCAGTCAGGAGGACTCGAACTAACTGCAAAGCTGCATTCTTAATCATTCAACCGGTGTTTTTCATCAGATAATGATAAGATACAATTTTATGTGAAATAAATTTGACTAAAATGACAGAAATGTTCAATATAATCTGATGAATAAACAGGACAAAGATTAAATAAAAAAAAAAAGATGACAAAATTAAGAGAGAAATTATTTTGCTAAAATCAAATGACTTTTCAGTGACTAAAACTAGACTAAAACTAATAAGCATTTTTGTTTGAAGACTATGACTAAATCTAAAATAGCTGCCAAAATTAACACAGTTTTAAATTAGAACTAACCTACAGTATGAAGCTCAAACCATTCATTGATGCACAGTATGCTAAAGCATCAGGGTAAATAAATACACAAGGAGGTAACAGTACCAATCTTTTCTTAGCTCAACAGTGCGTCAATCAAAGAGTTTATTTGCCATAAAAGCTTCAGGAACATTGGGCTGAACTCTTTCCAGGTGCTTTGCTCTGCCATTTGGCAGACCTTGGCACTCTGTGGTCACTGGCCCTTGTAAAGAATCAATTAGGCACTGCGGCGTCTGTTTTCCCCACTCTGCATGAAGCCGAGCCAGCCATGCTATTCTAAGACGCTTTGAACAGTTCACTAAATGTTGCATTTTGAATCCTGGAAGAGTTTGTCCTCCCTTTGAAGCATGTGGTAGCTGACCACTCAAAGGCCAAATTAAAGTTGTTAAATAAATCATATTATTTTATGTTGTCGATACATGCATTATGTTACTGTAATTTGGGAATAAAGGAATCCTGAGTGAGAAACATGAAACCAAATGATAAGTTTGTGACCCTGCTCTTTTCCAGCATAGTTAAAAACAACAATATTTTCTCTATTGCAGGAGGAGATGGACAGCAACCCCATGGTGTCATCTCTCCTCAACAAACTGGCAAACTACACCAACCTCACCCAGGGGGCCCAGGAGCACGAGGAAGCTGATGAAGATGAGGGGCCCAAGAAAAAGGCTGTTAAGGTACAGCACGGCAGAGAGCCTTGTTTTATACTGTGGTGGAGTACAGTTACATATCGTGCAGTTGCATATTAACAGTTGTTCTTTTAAACCCACTGAGCTATCATTACATAACAGGGTCTTTGACCGATGAAGCCCTGCTGTTTGTTTTATTCTCACGTCTTTCTGGGGGTACACAAACTTGATCACCTTATTTTCTTCTCCATAGCGTTTTGTGTCCCTGCTGCTCACCGTTTATGCTTACTGTGACACCTAATGAAAAAAATGTAAAGGTCAAACCATCGTAACTAACTGTAAATAATCGTTTTTGTGCTTGAAAGTAAAATAATTGGTCCCTTAAAGTTACTGCGAGGAACTTTTAACTGTTTATAACAGTCTCAATGTAATACTGATGCCTCTTTATGACCTACATAAGTAAACAAGACTATCAGAGAGAAGATTGGCTATTTCTATGTAGTTATTCTTAATGCTTGTCATCGGTGCCACCGGGTCGGATTCCCCACAAAATCATGCAGCTTCACCAGAAACTCCTTCAGCTCAGACTAGGGCTGCACAATTAATCCAATATTAATCACGATTACATTATTATGCGTTCAAGGTCTACTCAGTAAAAATGAGTATAGGGCGATGGTAAGTTATAACGCTATCATGATGCGTTCAAATGTAATCTTGTGAAATGTAGTTTTTGGCAATAAACTTGAATAAGATCAGTTGTTTAAATGAGAGGTATATAAGATAGATATAAGAGAGGGAACTATGACCTGTTTAACTTCCTTACACTAGCTCTAAGCAGCTTATAATATGTAATGTTTAATCAAAGCAAATATTCAAATAAAAATACAATCATTTATTTACTATATCATTTGAATTGTGTGTTTTTAAAACAAATAACCACTATAGATGATAATAACAAAGTAAAAGGATGACATGTAGAATTTCTGACAGTTGGAATGTAGCACAACATGGAGGTGAAAGCAGCGCTCTGTTTTATTTAAATGTGAAATTGCAATAAAAATATTTTCTCCCTAAAATGTATGAATAATCAAGATAGAAAATCATGATCTCAATAATGATAAAAATATAATAGTCATTATCATTTTGGGCGTAATCGTGCAGCCCTAACTCAGACTCCGGCAGCGACCAGCCTACTGTGCACAGATCCAGATTCGACTTTTCTGCCGCCTTCGACCTGAAGTCAGAGTTCTGGCAGGAGGTGGAGAGCTCCACGCTCAACAGCCGCGGCTCCTCCCCCGGCCAGGAGCAAAGCTTCACCTCTCCTCGCTGTTCCGCCTCGCTGCTCCGCCTCGCTGCTCCGCCGGTCCCCGCTGGGACACAACACCGACACCACGCTGCTGAAGGCCCAGGCCGTAATGCTGGGCCTGTCAGATCCCTGCTGCAGTAAAATAAGAGGTTTTCTAAAGGGACACTGGTGCTCGGAGACACTACCACTTTTGTCCACATGGACCGTCAAAATCAACACAAAATGAAAGTTCCTCATAGTAGCTTTAAGAGAACATTTTTTATTTAGAAACAATAGATAATATAAAACAACAAGCTGTTTTAAATAGAGACAGTATTTTGTTTTACTAAAAAGGCCCTGTTGACCCTGTTGTCGGAGAACAGCAGTAAAAGTAGATGTAATAAAAATTATACCACTGGCAGTCCAGCAGCTACTGTCAGCACAAGCCTTTGTGTTGCTCTCGTTCCACAGTTCATCCGTGCGGTTTCTCCTCTAGGATCCTTCGACATTCATGTTTTGGTTTCTTAGAAGAGAAAAATTAAAAGTAGCCACAGTGCTGCCAAGCGGCACATACATAGATGCTTGTGTAACCACAGCTTCAGTCCCATGCCAGTTGCTCCATCCTGTCCCCTGAATGGAAACGGGCCTCGGGAGCACCTCCCATCGGCTAGCAGGAACATCTTGGTAAAGAATGAAGCTGACATTGTCGCCCCTCTCTTTGTCTGGACCAGTGGGACTCGTGCTGTACATTTGGACATAGATGGCTAAAAACGTAGCTGCTATTCAATACGAGGTGATCGATTCAACATTTCGTGTTTTTGCAGGAAAACTTTAATTTGTATTCCTGTTGCTTGTGCCTTTTTACATACGGTTGCGAAACAGGAATGCTAACTTTTGGGGTGGAAGCACTGAAGGATTTTGCTGCTGGTTACTGGATAGAATAGTGCTTTATATAAACGATGCCTGTGTCACTGACATGTAAGTCTTGAATCCTCATCAAACGTCAGCTCTTTTTCATCAAACATTCATGATTTGGAGAACACGATCTTCATGTTGCTTTTGCTTTGACTGAAGATTTTATTGTACATTTATAACGCTGCCCTATCAAAGAGACAGGATTTTACCGGAGTAAAACCACAGCGTATAAATTATTAAGCATGGGAAAATGAATCAGGGTCTTCACCACAGTCTTAGATAAAAATACTATATAAATTAAGTATTTAGATTAGATACAGTGTTGATAAAAGTTATTGTCTGCATTGTATTTAGGGATTTGATTTCATCTTAAATAACAGCACTTTGATAATTAAACTGTTGTTGTTGTTAAACTTTTGTTGCAACTCTGAAAACAGATTTTGGTTTCATAATTTTATTTTTGCGGGAATAACTGAATTGACTCATACTTGCATGTATTACCATGTAAAACAATGTTTTGTTCCCGTTTCACTTCCCCTTTTAAATATGCCTTTATTCCCCTTAATCCCTCTTTGTCTTCTTCTCCGGTCTTTATTTTTTGCTGCTTATAGTTGCCAACATTGCTGTTACTCTCGCCTCATGTTCCTCTGCCCCTTTCTAGCCCCTAATCACCACACATACACATTAATCTCTTTTCTGTTCTATTGTCTTTTCCCATCTCACCCCCGTCCGCCCCCTACAGAGCCCTCAGATGGGGACCTTCATGGGTGTCTACCTCCCCTGCCTCCAGAACATTCTGGGGGTCATCCTGTTCCTGCGACTCACCTGGATCGTCGGCGGCGCCGGCATCTTGGAGTCCCTGGCTATCGTCGTCTTGTGCTGCTCTTGTGTGAGTACTCAACCCTTGTGATGACCTACATGACTCGCCTCTTTTTATGCCTTCACGCCGGCTACAGCGAGTGATCCAAACCCAAGTGGACAGCTTTAGGTACGTCTGTTCACACCTGGCATTAGAATGCGTCTCCACGTGCGTCTTGAGTGACCACATGTGATCCGATCTCACTCCCCCCGCTCTATATGCAAATAAACACGTAGTAAACACATGGCTAAAACAGCAGACGTTGTGACGTAATATATCAGGAATGTCAGTAGTAATATCCTACATGTTCGTGAATTCGGGTACATTTTATCAACATCAAAATCTAAGGTTAGTGTGCCGGCGGTCCCCGGCACAGAGCTTCAGAGAGCGGAACAAAAACACAGACACATCTGATAATGATGCACTTCCTGTGTCTAGTCTGATAGTTTGTAGATTATATAGCCTATAGATAAGATATATTTTAATAAAAATGTCCATGCTGCGAGGCAGACAAGCGCTCGTGTCTTCCTGTCTTTTCACATGAGGAGCGCAGAGAGCCGCGAATCCCAGCGGGACGTCAGTTGAGTAGGCGTTCCTTAATGTGGCCTGGGACACATTCACGTCCAGACTGTTAAAAGAATGTGGTCATATGTGGCCCAGACCACCTCTGAATGTGATCTGAGTGATCGGATCTCAATGCGTCTTGAGTGCGTTCACACCTGTACTCAGAGCTGTCCACTTGTGATCCGATCACTCGGGACGCATGTTAATACCAGGTCTGAACAGGGCCTATGTTTTTGGGTTGTCTGTCCCTCCCTTTCTAATGAAAGGGATATCTCTGTCCACTTGGACTCAAGGATGAACTGATTAGATTTTGGTGGTCAAAGGTCAAAGGTCACCGTGACCTCACAAAACATGTTTTTGGCCATAACTCACAAATTCATATGCTAATTATGACAATTTCAGGATAAAATGATGACGTGATGACATTTTGGACAGACATGGACGTAAAGTGACATTTGACTGGTTCGGGGAGGCATACAGCCATGAGGTGGTAACTCTGGTTATTCTAACCATACTTTATCCATCTTTAGAATGTATAAGATATTCGAAGATAAGATATTTGAAGCTTCGGGTCAGCGCCGCTGCTGCACTACTGTACACACACACACACACACACACACACACACACACACACACACACCTCTACACATAACAAACAGTGATATCCATCTGAGAATAAATAATAATAATTAATGTTGAATATGAATAATGAATAATGTTGTGGTATTATTCTTTAATTCATGGGCTATTTGGGGATTTATACATTATAATCACATACTTACTGTATGTATATAAAAAAAAAAAAAAAAACAAAGCAGTCGAATACTGATTTGGAGGTCGAATACCATGGCAACAGTAGAAGCTTCGAAGCATTCGGGTCAGCCCTATTAAAACGGAAATGAAAGGAAGGTTTTAACATCTGCTTGTCCACTCTGCTGTAGTACAAACTGCAAGGAGCTGGTCTGACCCTTGACATAGATTATTATTTGTCCTTGATCAAGGTTTTCAAGCCATTAGAGCAACGACATGCAAGATTATGTAAGAGTGTACAGTACTTAATGTACATCCAGCTCTTTAATGCATCATGAATACATTAGCACACCAGAGTGAATATATATATATATGTATATATGTGAGTGTTTGGGTGACACCGGGGGCAGACGCTGCCTCAACTTTTAATGGCAGACGGGTGCAAATGTTGGACTGACAGCAGTAATGAATGACAGGCAGGTTGACTTAGTGGTCACTGATCCCTCCTTTATTTAGCCACTGTGACTCTCCATTTCCCATACACTCCTAGCTTCTAATGGTACGTGGCAGCTTGGCGTGTAATCCCTCCATCTGCAAAGTGTCAGAAACATAGCGACATGCACACCCACACAGTGGCTATATTTGCCAATCCCACCGGCAGACAATGGATTACTTCAGCTTAATCAGGGAAAGTACAAACAAAAAAACCTCGAGTACTATCTCAGTTGAATGCTTTTTGGCCTCATAATGGAACGCTCTAATGGTATAACATGACACTTACAATATGACCAGAGTGACCACGTCCCGGGCAAGTAAAGAATTAAACCTGAAATGTATTCCCATTCCCTTGTAACTGAAAGAAGCAATCACAGCCATACATCTCAGACAGTTATTTGTGTTTTTATCTATTGGAATAATTAGGGCCCGAGCACCGACAACGTCGGGCCAGCGAAGGCCCTATTGAAACTGTAGCGTTTATTATTAGGGCCCGAGCACCGACAACGTCGGG
>CAKAKR010066539.1:28231-38427 GCA_916700685.1 Adelosebastes latens | reverse complement strand
CCTTTATTTAGCCACTGTGACTCTCCATTTCCCATACACTCCTAGCTTCTAATGGTACGTGGCAGCTTGGCGTGTAATCCCTCCATCTGCAAAGTGTCAGAAACATAGCGACATGCACACCCACACAGTGGCTATATTTGCCAATCCCACCGGCAGACAATGGATTACTTCAGCTTAATCAGGGAAAGTACAAACAAAAAAACCTCGAGTACTATCTCAGTTGAATGCTTTTTGGCCTCATAATGGAACGCTCTAATGGTATAACATGACACTTACAATATGACCAGAGTGACCACGTCCCGGAAAAAGAATTAAACCTGAAATGTATTCCCATTCCCTTGTAACTGAAAGAAGCAATCACAGCCATACATCTCAGACAGTTATTTTGTGTTTTTATCTATACTAATAATTATATATTGTATTGTATCCCAGTCCACTATAACGCTATGAATTAATATCAGCTTTTGTAGGTGTAAAAACGGTTTGCGCAGAAAGATGGGGACTCCATTTTCTATATTACAATCTAGCTAAAGTGCGTTAGGAGGGTTTACCCTCCACTGCATCGCTGCTGCTGCTGCTGTTACGTAATAAGAGAGCCGAGCTTAGTCAAACAGATTAATGTTCATTTTCTCTGCTTAGGCCACATCTGACTTTGCACTGATGATTCCACATCAGCCACCTGTTTATAGGTCATGTTTTGTGCGCTCTAGACCCAACACCAGAAATGTCTAAAAATAACTTGAAAAGGGAATTCAGTTGATTTCAATTTAGACCAGTTATGACTAGGGCTGCACAATTAATCAAAATGGCACTACGGCCCACTACAATTTTCATCCATCCGTCCATCCATTTTCTTTCCGCTTATCCGGGGCCGGGTCGCGGGGGCAGCAGGCTTAGCAGGGAATTCCAGACGTCCCTCTCCCCAGCAACGTTTTTCAGCTCTTCCTGGGGGACCCATATATAATCTATCCAGCGTGTGTTAAAGGTTAAATGTGTGTCAAAATACCATTTTAAATTGATTATTGTGGTGCTGCAGAGATGGCCTTGCCTACATAATATTTTACGGACTTAACTAAACACCTTTGTTTGGTACAGATCCCTGCAAAAATTTCACCATAATCATTTTAATATGTTTTTTCAATGAGAATAATGATGTAAAAATGATCATTCCCTTTAAAATCGTTAATCATATCACAATTGCAGCCTTAGTTATGATTTATTGTGTGTGCAAAACAGTTTATTTTTCTTGTCCTCATATTCTCTTATTATTTATCACTCATGATTCAATAACCTTTCCTACTTTCATGAAAACAAACAGTTTCTGTTTTATTCCAACGTAAAGAACTACATATGGAGAGACAGATGCATAGATTATTTTTTATAACATGAAAACATATAGAGGCTCAGTGAGTCAGGATGGCTCTTATGAGGTCAGATTTCACGTTAACATATTGAGAGTACAGACTATTCCATTAGCTCAGTATACAGCTCAGCATGCAGAGTATTTTCCATCATGTCACGATTAGTAGGTACAGTAGGTGCTTTGTGTTTACAGGTCACTGCCAGCACCTGGTTTTCTAAAAATGCATCCTCATCAGCGTGGTATTCACTGTGCAACACAAACATACAGTAAGAGACATGCTTTCAATGAATAGTGGTACAAAAGGTATGATTTTTGTTTTTGATTCATGATCAAATTCAAAGTTGATCATTGATTCTCGATCAGTGTTTTTTCTGTGCACATGTTTTGTATGAAAACTGTTATTTGTCTCAAGACAGAAGACCAGTTGTTTTCTATTATATCTCCATGCCGTAATGTTCATAATGTGATACAAGACTAGACCGATACCATATGGGATTTTCCTAAATGGGATCTTTGTCTTATTGACAGCGTTATTTACGAGTGATACATTTGTCTGAACATATTAAACTTAAGGGGGCAGTTCATATGTTTTGTAGTGGGATTGTATGAGGTACTTCTCCATAGTCAGTGTATTACCTACAGTAGATGACGGTCTGCATGCCCCCAATTTGGAGAAACAGACAGGAGTACCAGCACGGGAGCAAAGCAATGTACCGCTGTGGACGGGGGCAGCAGCAAAACGCATTTTAGACACCTGAAAAAAATCAATATACTGTAAGTTGAAGTGTACGCTGAAGCAGTTATCTATGCTCTCTTCAAAGCAACCAGACTCCATTCACAAAAACAGCAATTTTGAATACGAACTAACCCTTTAAAGCACCAAAGTCACACAATAACACAAACAAACTAACCAACTACGAGGTAACATTTGCTGTTTTTGTCAATGCAGTCTGGTGGCTTTTTCCAAAAACATTTTAGGTGTCTAAAATTAATTTTGCTGCTGCCCCCCGTCCACAGCAGTACATTGCTTTGCTCCCGTGCTGGTACTCCTGTCTCTTTCTCCAAACTGGAGGAAGGCCGACCGCCATCTACTGTAGGTAATACACCGACTATGGATAAGTACTTCATACAACCCCACTTCAAAAAATGTAAACTATACCTTTAACCACACTACTAATGACATCGTCACATATTGAGGTATTTAGAATTGTCATGCAATTTGATTTATTCAAATTTGCCCACTTCTTAATGTGGACCATTAAAGACGTATGAGACAACAAAGGCAAATTAATTTAACTTTTTTTTGGTGATGACTTGTACTGTTAGTGATGTATTGGTTAACTTTGAGATCCATGGAAACACAATATTTTTTGGTTAATGCAGTTGTTGGACCTTATTTGGGGTCTGACTGGCCTCTGGCTCTGGTTGAATTTCTACTAGAAATTCCACTAAGTCCTGTAAAAACCAGTACTGTACTGTAAGAAATGTGTCCACATGACTTATGGAAATTGTGTGGTATTTTTTAACAGAGGACATGTCCCCCAGTACTTTCTTTTGCTGTAACTTGTTGGTCAAGACAAGGGTTTGAGTGCAAGCGGAAGGTGAAATTGTCAGCTAATTGGCTTTACTCCAGCACTTAAAACCGGACGTCCAGCACAAGGTTTATCTTGGTCGTGTCCTTGCCCCTCCTCCTCCTCTTCCTCCTTTTTCCTTTGTCCTCTAACCTTCACACTCTCTCCTCTCCCTCTTTCTTTCACCCTTTAAGTTTCATGTCTTTCTCTCTTCTCTTGTCTTTGTCCCTCTTATCTCGTCCCCCTGCCCTTCTCTCTCCCTGCTCTGTCCTCTCTCTCTCATCCGGAAGCACTGTTAGGTAACAGGCTGATGTAAATATCCTCCGTCACAAAGGACTTCACGGAACGATTTCATGGAAAAAGCTCGTATCCATTACCAATCTGAAAGATTAGAGCGTAAGCCCCCTAAGAAGTATTTCAACGGGCTTTCAATGCTTTTTAAAAGCCCTCCAAGTATCCCATTGTTGGGGAAAATCCGGAAAATTAAAGTATTATTAGGTGGGCATGAAAAAATTATCAAGGAGGATTGTGTTAATTGTCATACTTGGTTTTGAATGGGTGATAATAACAGCACAAACTTCCTTGTTACGATGCAACATTGAAAAAGAAACGCACAGTAAATTCATCACATTTCAAAGTGTATGTGAGTGTGTAAGGTCTTTCTATCGGAGAGTTTTGTTCTGATGTTGTTCTTCTGTCCACAGACCATGCTGACAGCCATATCTATGAGTGCAATCGCTACTAATGGTGTCGTGCCAGGTAAGACGCTTTGATATTCAGACATACACAAACAAAACAAACGAGGGATGTATTATACATAGAGAAATTATTAAGAGATAAGATTTGTCTCAGCAATTTACTTTTTTTATTTTTATCCTGGTTTGTTATGAGGATAAAATGGAGTAATAGGAACAGGTTGATGTGCTCTGGCTGCAGCTGGAGTGCTACTATTTGATTGGTTGCTTAATAGAGTTATAGATAGATATTTGTATCAAATGCAGTCCACCTTTTTCCCTTCTCCTTTGTTTTAACACACCATTTTTTTGGAACAAGGTCGATTTTGAGTAGCGTCCTATTTCTGAAACAATAACACGGAGGCTCCGTAGTCCAAACCAGCACGGCAGACTTTACTCTACGTTCCAAATCGCGTACTTCATCTTTCTACTTTTAGTACATACTGAAGCTGACATATAATATTTGCAGGCGAGTATTTCACATTTTTGTGTCGTTTATTCATCACGCCTCGGTGTGTAAAGGCCTTAATGGTGATAGCAGATATTGTCTGCAAATCTTAGGCACATATACAATTTTTTAGGTCCCAGGGCTTGATCAAAACCTTAACAACAATTTTCAATGTTTATTGCATCCATGAATGTATATGAGAACTTCTTCTTAGTACCTGAAAAGCTGACTTAAGAGAAGTTTCCTTCCTCTCATAAAGCTCTTCCCCCACTATGCTCTCCTCCTTTTTTCTCCCAGCTGGAGGCTCCTACTATATGATCTCCAGGTCTCTGGGTCCAGAGTTTGGTGGAGCTGTAGGTCTCTGTTTCTACCTGGGCACAACCTTCGCTGGCTCCATGTACATCCTTGGTACTATAGAGATACTGCTGGTGAGTGAACACTGTGCGCTGACCACTTCTATCAAGTCCTCTACTGTTTGCTCCAACTCACTCTATGTCCCCCATCTATGAATGTTATGCAAGTGCAGAGATAAAACTTGGAGTGGTATAAGAGATAAACTTAAAATAATATGTGTGTATTCTTTTTTTCATCCCCATTCAGACCTACATCGTGCCTAAAGCAGCCATCTTTGTGGCAGAGAGGAAGGAGGATGAGGTGGATGCCCTGCTCAATAACATGCGTGTTTACGGCACGTGCTGCCTCGCGCTGATGGGCGTGGTCGTCTTCGTAGGGGTGAAATATGTCAACAAGCTGGCGCTGGTCTTCCTGGCCTGTGTCATCCTCTCCATCCTCGCCATCTACGCTGGAGTCATCAAGACCATCTTTGAGCCGCCGGACTTTCCGTGAGTCCATACAATAACCTCCAATCCAGCCAATGTGCAGTAGTATTTGTATCAGTTTAATCAGCGTGTCATTTTAAATTGTCTCTCTCCTCCACACAGTATTTGCCTGTTGGGGAATCGCACTCTGCAGAACCAAAACTTTGACCGCTGTCTTAAGACGGAGGTCATAGACAACGTGACGGTCACTACCCAGCTGTGGAAGCTGTTCTGTGACGGATCTGAGCTCAACGCCACCTGCAACGAATATTTCGTCAACAACAATGTGACCGAGGTGCAGGGCATCCCCGGGCTGACCAGCGGAGTCATCTCAGGTTGGAACACAGAGTTTCCTGTGGAGGTTTTAACAGCACTGTACAAATGTGGTGGAACTTTTTTTTTAAAAAAGGCTCCGTGAGCTATTTCCTCTATAATACTTTGAACTTTTACGATGCCTAATACACAACTCACCCAGAATTAGTTTTCGTCTCACTGAAGCTCATCCACCTATCAATACTGAACCAGCCAAACTGCACTTTGGAATCATTGTGAAAAAGATAAATGGAGAGGCTCAGACAGTGTTTGTTAAATACTAACATCTCAGTAGGAATCGACACCATCATGGACTGCAAATGTTGCAGTGCAAACTCCGGACATTCCTCGTGTTATGCAACTGTTGGCCATGACAAACTAGTTTTACTCCAGTGCAGATGCATTCCTGTCATATTTCTTGTGAAGCATCTGAGGCAAGCGTGTGCAGATGCTGACTGATTTCATGTGTGATTATTTTACTCTCTCTGCTTCCTCCCATCTCCATTTGCTGCCTCCTTTTTCCTTTGTTCCTCCCACGGTTGACCATATCTTCATCCTCTTTCTCTGAAATATGTTTCCTCCCCTTCTCATTGAAATCAGATTAACTTTTTGTCTATGTAGAAGTCTGGATCGCTGCTCTTACTAGTGGAAACATGAGCTGTAATCAGTTTGCCTCTCTCACCTGCTTTTAACTACCAATGCTCACTTAGCACCAACCACTCACGTGTTGGATCACTTCTAAATCTATGGACACTGATATCAGATTCATGCTGATGTCAAATAGTTATATAGATTATGTGTAATTTTCGCTACAGTATTAGCTAGGGCTGTGCCAAATATGTCTTAATGGCTTAATTTTATTTAAATTCGGTATTTCTGCACAGTTGCAGATAAAGATCAGGCTACACTAATATTATTAGTATTTCACTACTTGTAAAATTAGATTCCAGTGGCGGCTGCGTAGAATTGTTTCAGACTCGTGTGATCCAAACATTTCCAATAAAATAATAATAAATAAAAGTCAAAATGTATTGAAAAAAATAGATTTAAAAAATTCACAACTTGTTTTTTATCTAACAACATATTCAACTTCAACCCGTATTTGTTGCCGTTTAGCCTTTCAAAAACAACATTTTCACTGCGGTCAAAAAGCTGTTTTCTCTCACAAGTTGTATTCATTAAAGAAAGTTGATTTAATAAAAAAGACTACTCATTTAATCCGATGAATCACTGTATTCAAATATTCAAATTGAGCATTTTCTTCAGGGATTTTTTTTTGTTCCTTTTTTTTCGGGTGATGAAATCATAAAATATGGTGACAGAAGCTTCATTCGAAAACCTCAATAGAAGCTTTGAATGTAAAAGGTGTAAAAGCAGCTTTACTATTATTGACATGTTGGAATCCGCTCTATTCCTCTGGTTAGGTCAGCCAAAGAGTGGAATTGTTTGTTTTTTTACCTCACTGTTTCAAGGGGTCAAGCAGTGAGCGGCGGTATGTGAGCCATGCTCACTTTTGACTTGTTGACTCAGTTCCCCGAAACGAAATGGAGCTCTTGAAAACACGTTTGAGTCGCCGTCTGTAGTCAGTTACTAATCACTCTGTTTCTGTCCGTCTTGTAGAAAATATGTGGTCAGATTATGGCCCTCTGGGAATGTTGGTGGAAAACAAGAAGTTGTCATCTGTTGAGGGAGGTGACCCTGCCCAGGACGTCTACATGCCCTATGTAGTCAACGATATCACCACCTTCTTCACTCTGCTGGTCGGCATCTACTTCCCGTCTGTCACTGGTGAGACATACGCATTGTGGTAAAAAAACATTGCAGAGCATAGTGTTTTGTTTCATTTCTAAAGATGTCCCGTTTGATTCTCTGTCGTGATTCCTCTCCTTTCAGGTATCATGGCTGGTTCAAACCGGTCAGGTGACTTGCGGGATGCCCAGAAGTCCATCCCCGTTGGGACCATCCTGGCTATCGCTACCACCTCTTTTATCTGTATCCTTAAACCTTATTTGTGACACGAATACCAGAAAGTCTTGTCACATGGCTAGAACTGTAGCTTTAAACATGTTTTTCTAGTTTAATCAGCTGGGCCCTCAAGATAAGGATGGAAGGTTATCTATCAGTCGCCACAGTTGCCAAGTTCATAGGTTGTATAAGGCTATTGGGAGGAGTACCATTGGGACAATAATCGAAGCCTGCCAAAGCCCCAATACAACAGAGCAGGTCCCACCAATAGGATTGTGGGTAGTGTGTGCATTACTTTAGCTTTACAGCAACATGAAAAAGAGAAGACTTTGTCCGTGGATTCAATGTACTTTCCTGAACAGTGCTTCACAGACGTCACCTGTGTGGTTCTATTCGGTGCCTGCATTGAGGGAGTTCTGCTTCGAGACAAGTAAGAGTTTAACACACTGTAAAATACACATGGATGTGGTTTATAAAAGGTGGTTTTATAAAAGGAATCGGAAGAAAAACAGTTCACATATTGTATCATTTAGGGTTTTGTTCCCCCTCTTCTCTCTTAGTATCATCTCTCGAGGGCAGATGGATAATGATCAAGTCATTAAGTGCCCTCATCACAAGAGGCTCAGTGTTATGTTTCTCAGACTCGGCCTTTTTGCATTCATGTGACGTTAATAGACCACTGTGCACATTTTCATGAGTCCTGGGAAGTACTGTGGATTCTTTTTAGTAATTAAACGCTGTTAATCGTAATAGAGCTCCATTAAAAACACATCAGTGAGCCACTCTGTTACACTGACTGGCTGACATGTTCCTTCATTACCATGAACACACACACTGTAGTTTGTTTGGACTCAATCCCAAATAATCTGCAGCCAAAAATAGTCCCCAACAAATGCACTATTTTTTCTTGTTAAATTATTTTTTTGCTCAAGACAATAAGGCCCAGATATTTTAGGAAATGATTCAGTCTTTTTTAAGAAACTAAAGTATATATTTTGACCGGTTTTCTTTGATTTACAAGAACCACAGACAGGCTGGGTAGATCGTAAAGTATTGAGAGATGGACTAAAGTACGGTTGGTTTTGGTCTTTTCATGGGATTTGTGAACAATTTAAAAAAGAAGAATATCACCAGACTTCCTTTATGTTAAGGAAATGAACTATTTGAAATTCTGTTACCACACCTACATGATATATGGCTGATTAAAAGATTATGACCCAATGAATGTATTTTGCTTTGCAGATTTGGTGATGCAGTGAAAGGGAACCTTGTCATAGGCACACTATCATGGCCCTCGCCGTGGGTCATTGTGATTGGCTCGTTCTTTTCCTGCTGCGGGGCGGGGCTACAGAGTTTGACCGGCGCTCCACGCCTGCTGCAGGCCATCGCACGAGATGGCATCGTGCCTTTCTTGCAGGTTTGACACGCGACACAAATACAGTTAAAGCAGTCTTCAGTCTTGTGCTTATCTGCTTATTTTCATTGGGGCTGTCAAAGTTAACGCGATAATAACGCATTAACACAAATTGTAGCGGGCTCAGTTTTAAAGCTAGAGTGAAGATACTGGCATCATATGGAACTAGACTTGACCTAATTGTCATACTTGGCTGTGTGTGTCAGGTGTTTGGTCATGGGAAAGCCAATGGAGAACCTACCTGGGCTCTGCTGTTGACCGCTGGGATCTGTGAGATCGGTATCCTCATCGCCTCCCTGGACGCCGTGGCTCCTATCCTCTCCATGTCAGTATCTGTTTGCATAGTAATATTACACACTCTCTTTCCATTAAATCAGATCAGCAGATAAAGTCCATGATCCCTCCAGTATTTGGCTTCTTAAAGCCACTTACAGGAAGTCATAAAGTGGAGATTTAGATGATAAGTTGTTGTCTGTCTTCCACAGGTTTTTCCTCATGTGCTACTTGTTTGTCAACCTGGCCTGTGCGCTTCAGACCCTGCTGCGGACGCCCAACTGGAGACCACGCTTCAAATACTACCACTGGTGGGTGATAAATTATTCAGTCTGGCAAGTGCATTGTCACTCTGCAGTTCACTCTCTACATTTACGTTCTCACGGTGAAAGAAGAGGATATTGAAAGTAAATAACACTAACAATTTGTCAGGTTTATTTAGCCCACTGGTTCCCAACCTGGGGGTCCCGACCCCCCACTAGGGGTGGCCAAAGCTTAGGGTGTAAGACAACCTTTTTTTAAAGATATACAGTTGGCCTACATCTCAGCATTTCATTCATTTCTGTGAAGAAAATTGTTATTTTTTGAAGTTTGGATTATTATTTAAGATTGACAGCTGCTCAGAGATGGCAAGGCTCCAGCTCGACTCTGATTGGTTGTTTTTCCTCCGGTCTGTGAAATCTTGCAGATGCCATTAGGAGCTTTGGAGGACACAGAGGCACATGATATTTTTCAGATTACCTGTCTCATGCACTACTGTCAGGATATAGTGTTTTATAAAAAATAACTTTTTAAATCATATTTGCTCCAATTCTACCCCCTGCTGCTTTAAGTATGTATGATTGTTAAATAAAAAATAAAAAAATACAGACAGATAATTGTATTAAAAGTTCCTAAAAATAACAGGGAAACTCATCTCTGATGCAATATTCACAGGAAATATTCTGCTCAAAATGTTTCCGCATCGCCCGTTTTTTTTCCACAAACTTCCTGCAGTTATTGTGTTCACTATTTGGGTTAATTGTACAGTTTATCAGCTCTTCTGTTATTATTGTTATGCATTGAATACAATATGAAATATCCATAAAACATGTCACTTAGTCAGGGGTTGTCAGTTTACTCAACGATAGAAAAGGGGTTTCCTGAAGGAAAAAGGTTGGGAACCACTGATTTAGCCTACTGCTGAGATGACTGAGGCTTTCCTTATGAAGATTGAAGGACACATGCCAAGAATCACACATTAACACAAGGTTAATGTGCTGGCAACACTCGACAACACCAGTGGTCCATTCTGAACT
>CAKAKR010066539.1:18087-28211 GCA_916700685.1 Adelosebastes latens | reverse complement strand
AAAGTCCATGATCCCTCCAGTATTTGGCTTCTTAAAGCCACTTACAGGAAGTCATAAAGTGGAGATTTAGATGATAAGTTGTTGTCTTTCTTCCACAGGTTTTTCCTCATGTGCTACTTGTTTGTCAACCTGGCCTGTGCACTTCAGACCCTGCTGCGGACGCCCAACTGGAGACCACGCTTCAAATACTACCACTGGTGAGTGATGAATTATTCAGTTTGGCAAGTGCATTGTCACTCTGCAGTTCACTCTCTACATTTACGTTCTCACGGTGAAAGAAGAGGATATTGAAAGTCTCTGAGGGTCATCTGAGGGTAAATAACACTAACAATTTGTCAGGTTTATTTAGCCCACTGGTTCCCAACCTGGGGGTCCCGAGCCCCACTAGGGGTGGTCAAAGCTTAGGGTATAAGACAACCTTTTTTAAAGATTTACAGTTGGCCTACATCTCAGCGTTTCATTCATTTCTGTGAAGAAAATTGTTATTTTTAAAGTTTGGATTATTATTTAAGATATAAACAGGATAAGGGCACGGTGAAGACCTGAACACAAGTTATCTTCACAGAGCCTTCCCTCTCTGCTAAACAGCCTCGCTAATAGAACAATAGCCAAGCGTCAGAACACTGACGACAAAACACTGAATTTGTCCACAAAAAAAAAGCCTATTAAAGCTGCAGTAGGCAGAACGTTTTTGGCATCATTGGGCAAAAATTCCATAATAACCTTTCATCATATTGTAATTCAAGTGTTCTGAGAGAAAAATAGACTTCTGCACCTCCTCATGGCTCTGTTTTTTCAGGCTTTAGAAAATCTAGCCCATGACGGGAGACTTTGGCCAATCACAGGTCATTTCAGAGAGAGAGCGTTCCTATTGGCTGTTCATTCCACGGAAGAGAAACATGAAAACATTTGAGGAGAGAAATAGGCAGTACAGTAACAGAATATTGATTTATATTTGATCAGCGCTGCCTAGTTTGACCGTTTGATCGGAGTTTGCGAGTGATTGACAGCTGCTCAGAGACGGCAAGGCTGCAGATCAGCTCTGATTGGTTGTTTTCTTCCGGTCTGTGAAATCTTGCAGGAGCACCGGAGAACACAGAGGCACATGATATTTTTCAGATTACCTGTCTTATGCACTACTGTCAGGATATAGTGACTGTTTTATAAAAAAATACTTTTTTAATCATATTTTCTCCAATTCTACCCACTGCTGCTTTAAGTATGTATGATTGTTAAAATTAAAAAAAAAATACAGACAGAGAATTGTATTAAAAGTTCCTAAAAATAACAGGGAAACTCGTCTCTGATGCAATATTCAAAGAAAATAATCTGCTCAAAGTTTTTCCACAAACTTCCTGCAGTTATTGCGTTCGCTATTTAGGTTAATTGTACAGTTTATCAGCTGTTCTGTTATTATTGTTATGCATTGAATATAATATGAAATATCCATAAAACATGTCACTTAGTCAGGGGTCGTCAGTTTAGTCAATGATAGAAAAGGGGTTTCCTGAAGGAAAAAGGTTGGGAACCACTGATTTAGCCTACTGCTGAGATGACTGAGGCTTTCCTTATGAAGACTGAAGGAAACATGCCAAGAATCACACATTAACACAAGGTTAATGTGCTGGCAATACTCAACACTAGTGGTCCGTTCTGAACTGGTTTCATTGCTCTGTAAATGGATGGGTATGTGGTGACTGGACTGGAGTTGTGATCTAAAGTGTGTGTGTTTTCTCCTCCAGGGCTCTGTCCTTCCTGGGAATGAGCTTGTGTCTTGCTCTCATGTTCATCTGTTCCTGGTATTATGCGATTGTGGCCATGGCCATCGCTACCTGCATCTACAAATACATTGAATACAGAGGGTGAGAAGGACTTTGTATGCAATCATTTTGTTTCATAGATATACAGTAAATCCTTGACAAGGAAAAAGTTCAAATATGGCAGAAGTTAGGCTGGGACACTGTGCATATAGAAACTGATAATTATATACAGAATATAAAATGCTTTGATCAGACATCTTGACATTTATTACTATACATTTAACAGGCAATAAATACAGCTTCCTTCATTGTGTTGTACAGTGTTATACTGTACCATTTGTCCCAGCCAGTCAGTACAGTGTGATCCTTCAGAATAAGATATTAAAGATATTAAAACCTTAAAATCTCCCCAGAAGGCCTCTTGAATGATACCAAATGTAGCTGTGACAAGTTTTCTGTAAATGTTATGTTTAAATATGCAAATGAGGCATTATCTAACGCTAACTTTTGGTGAATTCAGGAGAAATCTACGAACACAAATAGACAAAGTAGTAAAATAATCACCTAAATGTGTATTTCAGATGTCTTCTTTCCACTAGTCTGAAAGAAGTCATGCTATAGAAGCAAAACAGCCCAAAATCTTAAAACTGACTGAAAACAATGTTTTTGCCAGGAGGCGTCTTAACAAAAAGATACTTGTAGGAAGATGTTTTTTTACTGATTTGTTGAAACAAAAATGTTCTCAGATCTAAAGGAACTGGACTAAATCAGCAAAACACACAAGAAACCATTTAAACCACAACCAAGCAGGTGTGAAAACAGTCTAAGACTGTTGACATCCATCTACTAGCTTTGGGTTTTATCATTCTGTGTGTGATCTCTTGTTTTCTTGTTAACGTTAATAATTCTTGGTCAATCGTTTGTTGGCTTTAGGGCAGAGAAGGAATGGGGAGACGGCATCCGTGGCCTGTCTCTCAATGCAGCACGCTACGCCCTCATTCGCCTTGAGGAGGCTCCACCACACACTAAGAACTGGAGGTACACTACATTTTGTGTGTGTGTGTGTGTGTGTGTCCTTGTACTTGCTAAAACAAGTTTTTTGAGGACATTTTAAGGACAAAGTGAGTTCATTCTAGCTGCTCCTCCCTTCTTCAAAGGCCTGTTTGAAGGTTAAGACTTGGTTTAAAGATTCAGGTTAGAATTAGTTTTAGCTTAGGGGTTAATCTCTATAAACAAAATTTGTTTGTAGTCCAAGTAGTATCGACCAATCACGTTTGAGCGGGCTTTGGTTGCATTCAGGTAAACGGTCCGTGTGGAGAGCAAAAAGGCGGAATGCATTAGCCGAAATGCAATCTCGGGACTCATTGGCTATCAAACTTAACGCGATAATAACGCGATAATAACGCGTTAACACAAATTAATTTTAACGCCACTAATTTCTTTAACGCAATCGATCTTTCGGAGGTTGTAGCAGTTGTTTTAAAGCTAGAGTGATGATACTGGTATCATATGAAACTAGAAAAACCTAAAGAATCCATCGGTACCAACCATGTCATACTTGTCGCAAAAGAAGTTAAATAACCCTCCAAACGTACAAACTAAATTTTGGCGAGGAAAAACTGGCATGGACTTTTTCCAAAGGGGTCACTTGACCTCTGACCTCCAGATATGTGAATGTAAATGGGGTTCTATGGGTACCCACGAGTCTCCCCTTTACAGACATGCTCACTTTATGATAATCACATGCAGTTTGGGGCAAGTCATAGTCAAGTCAGCACACTGACACACTGACAGCTGTTGGGTTTGAGTTTGCCATGTTATGATTTGAGCATATATTTTTATGCTAAATGCAGTACCTGTGAGGGTTTCTGGACGAAACTTCCTTTAAGGTACATTTTGAATAGATAAAAAAAATGTGCGATTAATCACGATTAAATATTTGAATTGATTGGCAACACCTTCTTTTTATTGGTTTAAAATTAGCTTGTAAACTGGCTTCTTGTGAAACAATCCGGTTTTAGACATCGTCTCTCAACTCAACAAGCTTTTCAAACTGCTCGTCAGACTGCAAACGATGACCGGTGCACGGAAGAGGAAGTCTTGGCACTGATATCTGCTGTTCCACCAGAACCCCAGAAATATTGTCCGTTGCCCCCCAGAGACGTATCGTCGTCAGACCGATAGTCGATGAGTTCTGAGACTGGGGTTAGGGTAAGGGCTGGGGTTAGTCATTTAGTTGTGATGGTTAAGTTAGTGTAAGGAAATGCATTATATCAACGAGGGTCCTCACAAAGATAGAAGTACAGGGATGTGTGTTTCATATGGATGTGGTCACAGTTGACATAGTGCCACCTGTCACTGTAGCGGTGGACTAAAGCGAGACAGGAATAGACACAGAGGGTGAATTTGATTAATCTCTTGGTCCTCTACCTAATCTGACAGAAGAGGTTGATGAGCCTTTATACTGTACAGAGGCGGCACACACTGGCTGACCTCACAGACTGCCTGTCTGTCTGTCTGTCCCAAAGACCAAACACATTTCATTTACTCTCTATTGGCACATTCAGGGTGGATATACTCTTCTTAGGGATGTGATGTTTCCAGTTATACAGATGGTTCTCATTAAAGGTAACTGTGTTAACTGTTAATGCCCCTCTTCTGTTAGTCTGGTGCCAAACACATGGCCTGAAGGACTGACGATACTACTGTAATAATGTTGCCACACCTTCTCTAAAGAAATAATGTGCTTTTTTACTGTGGTGTTGCTTTAATTAAATTATGATGGGCCTGTGTGACGACAAAAGAGTACATTTGTTTTGATTTGTACACATAAAGATATTTGATGCTGTTCATGAACCCTCTGAGATGTGAGCATCTTCTGTCTTTCACCACCTTGCCAAGCAATGAAACCTGACTTTATCCCCCCTCTCTCCTTTTCCTCTCGTGATGTATCCAGGCCTCAGTTGCTGGTGCTCCTGAATCTCGACTCCGATCAAGGAGTCAAACACACTCGTCTGCTGTCCCTCACCACCCAGCTGAAGGCAGGGAAAGGCCTCACGATAGTGGGGAACGTTTTAGTGGGAACCTATCTCACCAAAGAGGAAGAGGCCAAGAAGGCTGAGCAGGTACAGTGGGAATGTATACGCCAGCATGGTAGTGTGTTTTAGAGCAACAGTACAACATGCAAAACGCAAATGCAGGCACAAGCATAGTAGTAGTAGTTTTTATTTTAGTTTAGTTTAGTTTTGACTTTTTGAAATATCGTTTGGTTTTTTATTTTTTCTTAAAGAAAATAAAGGTTTTTATTGAGTTTAAGTTTACAATAGTTTTCACTGCTTATTTGCGTTTTAGTTTCAGTTTTAGTTTACTATAATAACCCTGCTCTACACTCCTCAAACAACTCTGTTCTACCAAATTTCAGGTTTGACAGCTTCTGATAAAACACCAGTTGTCTTTTATACAACTTAATTTATCATTTGTCCATCCATTGCTAAGCGTTACGGTCAAACTCAGTGTTTAAAACTCACAGCTGGGCTCACAATAAAATCTGTTGTGTGTCAGTCAGGATTTACAGAGTTAGGAAGCATTTTACACCCCAACTGCAGATGAACTCTGCCATCTAGTGGCCAAACTGAGTAGCTCATTTGATTCTTTTTTTTTGCAACCTGATTTGACTGTGTCCTCAAAAGCATTTTTAATCAGTGGATTATTTTTCCTGTAAAAGCAATCCTATGCAGAAGCTGGATTCCAGATTACACAGACTGCTGCATTCATGGGCGTTGTTTAGACCCATCGTTATGAACTGTCCTGAATGAATACTAATGAGAGCGCCGAATGGTCATTTAGAGTTAGTACTCATAATTAAACAGGGAATCTTTGTGCCATTGAGTAGACTATTGAGTGCTGTATCAGTAATGTATTCCACCTCCTTCATACTTTATGTTCATATGTATATTCTGTCTTTCTCTGCCCAGAACATCAAGGCTGCCATGTCAGCAGAGAAAACAAAGGGTTTCTGCCATGTCGTGGTGTCTTCCAACCTCAGAGACGGCGTCTCCCACCTCATCCAGTCTGCAGGGCTGGGAGGCATGAAGCACAACACAGTCCTGATGGCCTGGCCCGGCACCTGGAGGCAGTCCAACGACCCGCAGTCGTGGAAGAACTTCATAGGTACCGAGCAGGAGACAGTTAAAAATAAATTGGAGTACATAGAAATGTATAATCAGATGAATATTTACAGAAAAGTACATCCGATTTGTTTTTAAAAATGCATAGGAAGTTATGTTAATACATCTTACATTGCATATTTGCACAGCTGCTTATGCAATCTTTCCATTGAGATGGCAATAGATTAATGTCCCATAGACAACACATACTGATTGATAGGCCATGTCTGCACCTCGTCGTGCCACAGCGTGGTCTTGTGGGCTGCCATTTTTTAAAATCTCGGTCAAGTAAATTTTTAAAAATGGTGGGTTTGTGCGGGACACGGGACAACGTGTCTTGCAAGTGACGATTCTCTGACCAATCAGTGGTCTGCAGTGTTTTAACTCCACCTTCTAGTATCGGCTCAGCTCACTTGGAACCTCGACAGAGGTGATACCAAAATAAGTACAAGTTACTATCCACAACTTTTGTCAACGGAAAACCAAAAAAGAGCGAGTCGAGTCAATTAGAGCTGAGTTGAGCCGTACCATGCAGTCGGAAAGAGGCAGTAGACACTCTCTCTCTCTCTCTCTCCCTCTATCCATTCAGAGACAGTGCGGGAGTCCACAGCGGCCAATCAGGCCTTGCTTGTGGCTAAGAATGTGGACAGCTTCCCCACCAACCAGGACCGCTTGGGGGAGGGCACCATCGACGTGTGGTGGGTGGTCCACGACGGAGGCCTGCTGATGCTGCTGCCCTTCCTGCTGCGGCAGCACAAGGTCGGTGTGTCTTGTGTTCATCTCTGAGATATCATACAAATCATTTTTTCCATATTTTTCATTCCTCTCTTTGTATTCATGCCCAGTATCCCTCCTTCATACTCACCTATCTGTCATCTATCTATGAATTCTCCCTCTTGGTGTCACTCTCTTCCCTCGTCCCCTCCCCTCGGTCCTGCTTTACCTCACTGATCCATCCATCTATCCCTGACTGACGCTCTTGCTTTTCCATAACGACGCCGTCTGTCCGTCCTCCAGGTGTGGAGGAAGTGTAAGATGCGCATCTTCACCGTTGCCCAGATGGATGACAACAGCATCCAAATGAAGAAAGATCTCCAGATGTTCCTTTACCACCTGCGACTGAACGCAGAAGTGGAAGTGGTGGAGATGGTGAGGCTGTGTTTGATAGAATAGCACTATGTCGCATCCTGTAATGGTAACGATGCATCGCTACATTGGAAATCAGGCTCCGTATCGTATCGCTAACGGTGTTTCCGTCCTCTCCTGTGCAGCATGATAACGACATCTCAGCCTTCACCTATGAGAAGACGCTGGTGATGGAGCAGAGGTCTCAGATGCTCAAACAGATGCAACTCTCCAGGACTGAGAGGGAGAGAGAGGTAATGTACACTTCATCTACCTGAACACAACCCCGCACTAACACTCGCTTTGTCTCTGTAGTTGCATTCCAATTCAACACAAGTGAATGCAGTATTTTTATGGCGTGTCTTAGAGTAGATACTAATAATATTAGCTCATAAACATCTTCAAGAAGATGGCATTTATTGCTACTGAATCTTGTTTGCAATTTGCTTAGTGTGTTAGTGTTATCACAAACCACCTAAGTAGTATGTGAAGGTTATTTCCATAAATAAGTAGAGTATTTGAGTAAATCTGGCCTACGGCTGCGTAACATGACAACTGGCCCCTTTCCTTGTTCATCTGCCATCGCCTCTTCTCCGGGCCACGCCACACACCGCTCAGATTCAGAGTATCACTGACGAGTCGCGTAGCTCAATCCGGAGGAAGAACCAGGGCCCCGCCCCGAGCACGAACCGCAGCCGGCCTTCCTCCATGGCGGAGGACAATCAGGAGGACGAGGTAGCCGATGTTGTCAACCCGCTGTTCCCTTCATTGTTAGACACACAAACCTGTCTTCACAAAGCTTGATCTTTGGCTACAGTCTCCTCCGCAATCATCAGGGTTTAAAATCTGGACCCATATTTTGAAAAATAGATGTGCAAGTAGTCAGTCACGCATACATCACACACTGTAGTGTGGACGTCAGACTGCGATGCGTATAAAGTATAATCAATCAGATGGGAAGGAAGGAAGGATGGAGGAGAAATAATTAGTAGTGCCATAGGAAATTAATTTTCAGTCTAAATGTGGGCACAGTTATTATAATTATATAAAGACTGGGTATAGTTACACTTCTCATTTCAAAGGCCAGACAGTCGTGGTGCTAATCAAGAATGAGTTTATGATACAAGATCAAGTTGTTTAGTGAAAAAAGTATAGATTTTATTAGAGGTTCTCACCAAGGTCCCTCAAGCATTTGTTTAAATATTAAAATGTTCTCATTAGGAGTTACTGCATCATTAAGGCTTAAAGTGTGGAACTAGAAATAGAGCACAAAATGCTTTGCTCTCTGGATAACCCTTTGTGCTTTTTAACCATCTGAGGGCTTATCCATAGCATCAGCTCATGGCTGATTTACCATGTGCACACAGCGTGTTAGCACTAGTTCAGGATACTTAGATGATGAGTAACCATGTTACATCAGAGCTAAAGCTGCTTCGGGGCCAGCTGTAGTCGGTGTGCATAGAGTGCACCAGTGTGAAGTCCTAGTCAGCTCAGGACTACAGGTTAGTTATTGTAGCATTGTGTGAAGCAGTAGCCTGTTTGATAAGAAAGAGAGTCCATGATTACAGATAGCATCTTGTACATCTAACAATTAATCCACCAAGTCCAGACTTGGCCTAACAGTAGTGCTACTTACTGTATAGTCACTGAGAGCTGCTTTGTGAACACCAGCCCGTTGCCTGAATTCCCATTAATCCCCACCTCATCCCCACCCCCCACCTCCACCTCCCCGACAGACGTGAGGGGAAAGAGTGGACAGTATTGTCTCAGAAACCTGAAAACAGTGTAAAACATTTGCTCGGTGTTAAAATCTTGAGAATTGTCCTGATGTCCTGAGATCTTAACTTTGAAAAACTTGCAACATTTTTGTCAGCTTGTACTGCTGACTCAGATCTTTTTAAAGGGATAGTTCAGGTGTTTTTGAAGTGGGGTTGTATGAGGTACTTCTCCATAGTCAGTGTATTACCTACAGTAGATGGCGGTCGGCACTGTTGTTTATTGAGCATTACAGCCTCACAGGGCTACTAGACCAGGAGTGGTTTATACTGACAATACTGTACTCTCTTTTTTCATTCCCACCCTCGTACCTGTAACCAGTGTCCATACTGGACACTACCAGTCACAGCTAGTAGTCAACAAGCACAACAGGTAGAGGATGATGTTCCAGAAACTGAACACAAAGCCTCCCTTCTACATGTATTTTAGGACAACAGAATATTTAAATCAGCGAGGCCTAAATATGTGACACAGTCAGCCTGCTGTTTTACTAGCACTGCCTGTGTTTTTATCAAGATCCATAATGCATGTATCAAATATGAACTGGTACCAGGCAGCACAGAGGCCATAATCCATATCTTTATGATGACAGATGTTAACAACCCCGTCATTTATTGTCATTGGCCGTGGTTACATAACTGTTGACATTGTCCTCTGTAGTACAGGAACAGTGGTGAACAGATAATGCTGTCATATGTAATGAAACCAGATTATACTTTATTCTAATAATGATGTCTATAAATCCTACTCTGCTGTGCTACTGCTGTATTATCCCTGCACTATCCCTGCATTATAGGCTGCTTTATACTGTTTAAGTCACATATTTGAGCATGTGTAATAATCCCTGGAAGCCCTGTATCCAATTTGAACACCTAGATAACGTCATACTGTACCTTCCCACCGCTCTGTTCTTGTCAGTCATCCATACATGTTGTGTTTCAAGTTTCAACCCTCGCTGGGACCTCCAGTCTGTCTGGTGATGCCCAATTTGTTCTTTTATGGTCCATGTGTGTTGTTGTAATTGTTGAACAGCTGAACAGGTTTGTATTATTCTCATTATTCTCTATCATGGTTTCACCCCAACTTGTAGAAGGAAGAAGTTGTTGGTTTCCTTTCTTCATTGGTCCCAGTTTGCTTTCTCACTGGAACAATCTGACACTTTTTTTGCAGCATTTATTTATTCACCTCTAGTTTTTGAATCCTTTACTCCTAAAGAGTGCTACAGGGATGACGTATTTTTGTAGGCCAACCCAGAAGTTAGCATCACCCCGGTTCCATCGACTTTTGGATTATTGCA
>CAKAKR010066539.1:0-18067 GCA_916700685.1 Adelosebastes latens | reverse complement strand
CACTGTTGTTTATTGAGCATTACAGCCTCACAGGGCTACTAGACCAGGAGTGGTTTATACTGACAATACTGTACTCTCTTTTTTCATTCCCTCCCTCGTACCTGTAACCAGTGTCCATACTGGGGCACAGAGGCCATAATCCATATCTTTATGATGACAGATGTTAACAACCCCATCATTTATTGTCATTGGCTTTGGTTACATAACTGTTGACATTGTCCTCTGTAGTACAGGAACATTGGTGAACAGATATGCTGCCATATGTAATGAAACCAGATTATACTTTATTCTAATAATGATGTCTATAAATCCTACTCTGCTGTGCTACTGCTCTATTATCCCTGCACTATCCCTGCATTATAGGCTGCTTTATACTGTTTAAGTCACATATTTGAGCATGTGTAATAATCCCTGGAAGCCCTGTATCCAATTTGAACACCTAGATAACGTCATACTGTACCTTCCCACCGCTCTGTTCTTGTCAGTCATCCATACATGTTGTGTTTCAAGTTTCAACCCTCGCTGGGACCTCCAGTCTGTCTGGTGATGCCCAATTTGTTCTTTTATGGTCCATGTGTGTTGTTGTAATTGTTGAACAGCTGAACAGGTTTGTATTATTCTCATTATTCTCTATCATGGTTTCACCCCAACTTGTAGAAGGAAGAAGTTGTTGGTTTCATTTCTTCATTGTTCCCAGTTTGCTTTCTCACTGGAACAATCTGTCACTTTTTTTGCAGCATTTATCTATTCACCTCTAGTTTTTTATTCCTTTACTCCTAAAGAGTGCTACAGGGATGACGTATTTTTGTAGGCCAACCCAGAAGTTAGCATCACCCCGGTTCCATCGACTTTTGGATTATTGCAGAAAATAATCTCTGTGACAAACACATGTTTATGATACTTACACGTTTTGTTTAGCAAGATAATCTTGCATGAATACAATCGGCAGAAGTAAAAAGCTAACATTAGGTTATAAACGGACTACATCAAGGTCGCATGAATACTAGTATATACAACGAGGCTGTAAAAGCTGATGAGTCTGCGTTATGACGTTTAGTAGTCTCATTTAGCCACTCGTTAGCAACCGCCTTTTTTAAGACACGTAAAAGCTTCAAAATTCACGAGTGGGGTGTTTACTGACATATTTTCTATCGTAGAACAAAACGTTAAAATCTCTTCAGCTTGTGCAAACATGCTAACTCATTTCCGGGTTTTAGGACTCATTCCTGCACCGCTCTATTTCTCTCCATCAATCACCATCTTTTGTCTTTCTGGGATTATCTTAGACCTCCTTGTCATCCTCTCATCCTTCTTTCATTCCTTAGAGTTATTGTTGAGTTACCACCTCTCTTCTTCCATTCTGTTCGTTGTGTTTCATCTCGTCCCTCCCCTGAAATCTCTCCTGGTCGGTACTAAAAATGTCCTCATGGTTCTCTCTCTCCCTCCACTCCACTCCAGGCCCAGCTCATCCATGACAGAAACACGGCGTCTCACGCCGCGATAAATGACAAGGCCGACGCTGGGCCCGATCGGGTCCACATGACCTGGACCAAGGAAAAGCTCTTCACAGAGCGTAATCGGAACCGCGAGTGCAACGCCAACGTGGCTGTGCGCGACCTGTTTAACATGAAACCGTGAGTATACGTTTGTTTAAACACCAACCAAAGGACGAACCTCTGTATGTACATTTGTAGCTCAGGAGCTAAACAGAAGGGGAAAGTGAAAGGTCTGTAACTTTAAGGAGTGTCAAGTCTACTGTATATGTTACTGAAAATTGCTGTAAAGGTGGTGGTACAAAACAGGATGTTATCGCATGTGCCTTGTGAGAGACATTTGCACCATTTTGAACATCAAGTTTTAACAAGTCAAAATATGTGAAGTATTATCTGAAGCACACACCACAGCACACACAGCACTGACAGTACTTCAGGATGGTGCCAACGCCTCAGTGCAGGAGGACAGCATGTGTAGATGTAGTAGTAGTAGTGGTCGTACTGAGCCTGACAGGGTGAAATGGGACGACTTCCTGCATGGCGTGTGCATTCAGGCTGCATTTGGTGTGTGTGCGCATGTGTGTACACTTCCAGCCATTTCAGTCTTAGTGCATGGCCGGACCACGCAGATCACATGCACACATTTGTTGCCGTTTAGACTAACACCTCCTCATCCCATACTGTCCATATCATAGACTGTATATAAAGATGGAGGAACAAAAGTGAAGCCAGAATATCCCGGATATGGGTGCTGCCATCTTGCACTGGTGATGTCATTCGGAGCCGGAGTCTGCTTAGTGGTGGGGGGGGGGGGCGGAGCCGTGGTATCGAGGTCCCGCCCACACACCCGCATAAGGCCGCATTCACACCAGATCCAAGCCAATCATGAGGCTTGTTCCAGTGAGAGCCACCTAGCTGCTACGTTAGCACCACGGTAGCTGTTTGGCTAGAAAGTCACAACAACTAACCATAATATCTCTATAACTACAGTTATTATCAAATTGACACATGTTCTATTACACAATCTCGTGATCCGTGTTTCAGAAACGTCATCTGCGTGTCAGTTATGAACACACACAACGGTCCGACAGCGCTGGCTAACCTTACTAAGTCAGTGGAAATGTTGCTAAGCTAGCTTGCGAAAAGGTCAGTGACTGTATAAACCTTTAAAGATAAAGATCTTTATATACAGTCTATGTTTGAAACAGTTATGGAAAGTTAAAGTTACATCTCCCGTCGACGCTCCGCGACTACTTCACTCAGAGCAGCTGTCAATCATGACGTCTCACCCCCTTTTTATAGCATCAAATAATTAATTAAAGGACCAATATGTAATATATTTTCTGTAATAAATCATAAAATGATAATGATATGTCATCAGAGGTTAAGGAAACATGCTGAATTAAAACACTGGCTTCTCCAACAACAATGCTAGAGCCAGTATGTTTCTCTTTTGAAATTTCCATTCAAGTCCGGAACGTCTGTTTTTGTTTTGGATCAGTGTGATCCCGTCCACTGCCCGTTTCAACACAACGTTGCCACGTATGAAACAGATTGGTCGTCCATCTTTATATACAGTCTGTGGTCCATACTATCAGTGTGTGGACTTCATCAGGTGTGTCCCAGTTCCACTTCTATTGGCTTTTAAAGAGTCGTTGTAAACACATCGTATAAAGTCTCACAGGACAGGAAGAAATTGAGTTTTTTTCACAAAAACCTCACCATACACATCAAACGGTTCCATGTCACTTTCTGGGGGTTTCCGTGGGTCACCTTTGGGTGTCACGACGGGCCGTTTGGGACAGTTGGAAGCATGCAGTGTGGTGGAGAGAGCTCGTGTAGGAAGCTTCTAAGCCTATTTCTGTTGTTCTGTCCCATTTTCCTCCTTCTAGAGAGTGGGAGAGTCTGTAAGTGGCATTCTTTTTGCTCTAGGCTGTATGTGTGTACCGCTGCTGTGGTGACTGTAGCTTTGTTCAGTGTCCTCCAGCTCGTGTGCTAGCGCCTCTGTGTGTGTGTCTGCGTCCTTGTTTGTGTGTCCTCATATGCTAATATGACTTCCTGTACAAACGGGGTTGAGTTAATTTGCATGTTCTATTGAAGACATTGTTTTTGTAGGCATGAGCAACTTTGTGCTTTCCATTTATTTCTTTTTTCAAAGTGAATAGCAAATACAAAACAAAGGTTCATTTGGTCTTTACAAGAAAATATGAATGTTTTTCTTATTCAGTAGAATGGAAAGCAGAAGTTTGTGAAATAGTCTTGTTTTTCTCCTCATATATAAAATGGCTTCTGGCAGTCGACGTCATGTGCACTTTTATTGCTTTTGATCTAACATTGTGAAGGTGACGATAAAGAGGCAACATTTAAAGAGATAGGAGATGGAACATTTTTGACAGTGGTAACTATTAATAAATATAAGACTACAGCATGTACAATTAGCTATGCTATGACAAACTAAACAATAATAAACACCACGTGGACTTCAGGGTGTGATACTGCATGTCCCTTAAATGCTGCCTCTTTATTTGGATTTCAACACGCTTCAGTCCCTTAACCATGCCTTGTTCTCTCATTTGTGTCTGAGGCTGACATACAGAATGCTTTAAAATGCAAATGTTATTAATAGTATACATAAATATGTGTTATACTGGTGTTTTCTATAGAAGTATACAGTGTATTAGTGATGTTTTCATTCATAAGCAAGTCAGAAAAACATTTTGTTACATTAGTTTTTCCATCATATAACCATATAAAAAGCAAAGCTTGTTCTCACTGAGTTTTATTCATTTAATGAGGAAGGCGCTGGCTCAAAAGTTTACTGAAATGTTTCCAGTGTGCAGCTCCTGTTTTCCCAGGAGTGGTGACACAGTAGGCCTTTCTCACAGAAGACATTTTGACATGTCGCAGTAGGTGTAAATAACGGGGCTGTGAAAGTCAACGCGGTAACAACATCTCGTTTTAATGCCACTAATTTCTTTAACGCATTAACACAACGTGTTTTTTTAGGTTGTAGTTTTAAAGTTAGAGTACCTGAGGAATCCATTGGTACCAACCATGTCATACTAGCTTGTCGTGAAGGAGGTTAAATAACACTCCAAACTTGCGCTAAATTTTGGCGAGGAAAAACTAGCGTGGTCATTTTCAAAGCCACTTATTATCATCACTGTTCCCACCTTATCACTAATGAAAGTTAGGGTTGTTTTTCAGTGCTGTCCTCTCTCACTGTGACCTTCTTGTCAAACCAGGAACCAGTCGAATGTCCGTCGGATGCACACGGCTGTCAAGCTGAACGGGATGGTGGTCAACAAGTCGCAGGGAGCTCACCTGGTTCTGCTCAACATGCCCGGACCTCCTAGGAACAGAGGAGGAGACGAGAACTGTATCCTTAAAGCAGCTACGATCTAGATATTTTTATAATAACAACGTGAAAGAGGTCGCCTCGTAGTGATGAAAGAATTATCAGCTGATTCTGCAGCTCCTCTCGGCTTTACAGAACTTTATAGTGAGTTTCAGCTCATCGTTTGGGTGTCCGGGTCCACAACTTTACCGTTTCGGTTCACTCTCACTGCTCTTATAGTGTTGTTTTCAGCAGCATCAAGAAGCTGTTTTGAGTGGAAAATATTCTTAAAACCCACTGAACAATACCTGCACAGCACCAACTAGCAGACAGACACAGTTAGAGACAATCTGGTGAAGCATTTAGCAGCTAAAGAGACAGATATTCGCCTGAGTGGTTGGTGGAGACCAAAAACGGAGCTAAAATTGAGTGAATATTGGACAAACATTCATCATGTGGACACGAACATGACTCCAAATGAAGGCTAATGGGGCTAACAATTTTGCTATATATTTTTTTAACATACATTTATTGATTTAATACATTTAACGCATTGTACAAACAACACAGAACCTTCCCCCAGATTGAACATATGGCAGTATATAAAATAGTAAAAAATTAAAATCACTTGAAGTACACATAAACTTAAAATTGATATAGATTTACCATGAAAATATAATAAAGCAAATAAATAAAATAAAACATAAGTAAAATACATTAAATTAAGAATACGGTCAACACATTCCTCACAATAGATTAGTCTTTTTTACTCTTCAATCTCACCATTTTTTTTTTTGTAATTCCAAAAACATTTCCCAGTTGTCAAAAAACTCCGGTGCTTTCTTCCTAACTACATATGTGAGTTTCTCAAAAAAAGTTTAGTATATTAACTTTAAGGTGATAGTATGTTGTTGTTATTGCAGGTTGAATTACTACCATTATACTGTGGTGAATGCTCACTGTGATGGACAGGAGTGTTGCCACCGTAGGAATGAGGTGTGGAAAGGAGGAATATAAAGTGGTGTACAGGATGATACAGGATGTTTTATTTCTTGACTGCCGTCCTCTCAGACATGGAGTTCCTGGAGGTTCTCCTCGAGGGTCTGAACCGGGTCCTCCTGGTGCGAGGCGGCGGCCGTGAAGTCATCACCATCTACTCTTAAAAAAAAAAACACTCTCACGCCCCACCCTGCACACATGGGCTGTTCCCATGGATACCGGTCACCGGGCATTTTCGGGGAAGAAGCCTAATTTGATTTTTATGAAGGGGGGCGGGGGTTGTTGGAAGGCGGGACCACATGTGATTGACAGACGGTTTTGAAGGACCCCAGGATGGAAGGAAACAGCGTTGAATCAGTTGACTGGCTGAGAGAGCGCAGCGTGCGTCCACGCCGGGCCACAGCACCCCTGCATGTGGAAGATAGAGCATAGAGACACTTTATATTGTTCATATAACTCTGAAAAAAACCTTGTTATGTTCTGTTACATTTTCATATTCTTTCCCTCTCGTGTCGATGTTGTTACTGGCGCTCACTGTGTGTAAAGATAAGCAAAAGAAGTGAATGTGTGCTGAACCTCGTAGTCTTTTATGTTGCACTCTGGGAGCTGCAGAGATGTTTGCCGGACCTGAGAAAAAACCATGCACAGACAGGACACGTTACAGGATGGAAAGGTCATACTGGATTTTCAATATTAGACACAGTTTGGTGGTCTGTATGTTCTGCATCACCACTTGTGCTAAATATTTTCATTTAAAATAACCTTTAAGAAAGTGGTTTCAGTCTGTACAGAGAGTTTCTGTTTAGAAACATGCTGGTTAGGTTGCAGAACAAGGGTCATGTGTTGCAGTTGAAAGGTCGTCCCTGAAGCAGCATCTGTAGTCGTAGTGCTGTGGTTGTTCGCCTTGTCAATGATTTAGTGACGGACCGGCCGGGAGGATGTTGAACGTGCACCACATGTTGGATCACCTTCTGTCGGGTGGATATGTGCTACTGATACTTGATGATCCCGCCCTTAAAGAACACTATTGTTGTAATAGGGGAAAATAGCCATAGCTAATATTCTAGGACCCTTTGTAAGCTTTATAAAATGACATATTAAATGTATACATATTTATGGTGACTGAAGTAGTGCTCAGTTGGGAGTGAGTTGGGGCTGTTTGACAGGAGCTTAAAGAAATAGTAGATTGGCTCTTTTAATTTGCCCTCAGAATTATTGTCGGCATTTATTTAAAATGTAAAAAGCACAAATCGACATGTGAATTAGCGTAATTCTTCCCATACGGACGTAGTTACAGCACTGTTGACTTTGCACTACTCCAACTTTCAGCACTTAATTCATCGTGTACTCTCACCTGGTTCTACCGCCTACAGTGACACTTCCTACTGGTCAACAACACACACCGCTATACATTCTTCTCACACAAAGTGGAGCGACATACTGATGAATGAGCTCATTGGAAAAAAAAGGATGCAGACAGCAAATGATTCCATACTATTTCATGTTTCAATGTTGTTTTTATATTATTTTACCAAACAAAACTCTTCAGGCTTTTGAGTCGCAGACTGAGTAGATTCATTGTAATGAGAATGTGTAGGAGAAAAAGTGCCAAAATGACTACAAAAGAAACTGTGGACGTATAACTGATGCATCTTAGAGAGCATGGCCACGCAGTAGTACATTGACGATCTTTAAAAAAATATATTTTTTTATGATAGAGCTCATCCAGAATTCTTTTAAAATTCTGCAAATTAATAATGAAATAAATGCAACTAATAGTGCAATTTCCAGGGCCATCTAACGTGGTCTAAATGCTGCAAAAAAATAATTGTGTGAGAGGGAAGAAGGAAACCAACATCAACCCTTTTCTCACGCGTACCTCCACAGTTTCTTTTCCAAAATTAGCTGTGCAGTATTTTGTAAAGCAGAAAGTAGTGTTCTCCTGCACCGATCTGCATGGAAATGAGAACTTACTGATTGTCAGTTAATGCAACATCCGTGTTTTGTTGTGTTTTGTTCAGTCGTTGATGTACGCCTGTGTAACTCTATCATTATGGTCTCTGTAGTGTTTGTTACATTATAATTGATCTTCTGTTACTTTAAGTGTTAATTTTTCAGTGTGATTTTTATGGGAGGAGGCAGAGAGGAGGCGGCACATGTGAAGACGGCAGCAGATGTTTTTGTGTTTTGTTCCAACCCGTCAGTAATGCACCATGCACAACACACAGGACTGAACCCCCCTCAGGATACATTGGCACCCTGGACTGAAAGTATTAAGAGTGAAGCAACCAGGGTACAAATGATTGGTTTAACTGTCACTGTATGAAGTTCATTTCAGTTTCCTTGTTCATTCAGTTTTTATATTTTAGCCACCAAAGATAAAAACATAGTTCTGTATAAATAAACTTGAAATTGTTTAGTTTTAAGAAGTTGTAAAGATAAATTATTAAAGAAGTTTCTTTTGTTTTTAATTTGGTTACTGAGCTGAATAGCAGTAGTTGTGCATAAAAAAAATACATGAAACCCAAAACAAAAGATGCTAAATTGAGAAAAAGAAGAAAAAAAAATAGGATTTTCAGCAGTGTGTGTTTAATGTTTGAGGTGACTGGAGAATGTTATCTACCTCAAGATGTCACTGAGGCCCGGCTGAAGAAATAAAAAAAAAACTTGTTCAATCACATCTCTCTTTCAGAACTGATGTTATATATATGGATTCATGAAAGGAAAATAAAAAAAGCCTCCGCGATGTGAGAGGACCAGCAGAATAGTGTGCATGTGTGTGTGAATGTGTGTGTGTTCCTGTGTGTGTGTGTTTCTGCTGTTGTCCGCCTCAGCTGGCAGGCCTCACAGGCTGGAACAGGAAGTCACTTGTGGGCGCACATGTAGAGGAAGGTAGCCCTGTAAATTGTATTTGTGCCTCTGAGTAATTATTAAAAGTGCTGAAATAAACCAAAAACCTGTCTGCGTCCTGATTCTAGTCACACTGGTTGAGCGAAAGCCTCATTATCATTATTTTAAATATTTGTCAGTGGTCTCATTCTATGAGCTAGTGGCTTTATTAAAGTCACTTTTATGACTGATATCATGTTACAGTGAAGGAAAGACATGGTTTAAAGGTGCAGTGTGTAGGATTTGGTAGTGGTGTGGTTGCAGATTGCAACCAACTGAAACTTCTCCCATGTGCCAAGCGTGTGGTGTGCCGACGCCAAAACATGAAAACATGTGGGCTACTGTAGAAACATGGCAGCCAGCGCGGTGAAGAGAACCTGCTCAATATGTAGATATAAACGGCTCATTCTAAGGCAACGGAAACACAACGATTCTTATTTTCAGGTGATTATACACTAAAATAAAAAACACGTTGGATATCAACGATCCTGTCGCCGGTTCACCGGTTTTCCTTCCTTGGACCACTTTTGGTAGGTCCTGACCACTGCAGACCGGGAACATCCCACAAGAGCTGCAATTCTGGAGATGCTCTGACCCAGTCATCTAGCCGTCACAATCTGGCCCTTGTCAAAGACGCTCACATCCTTACGCTTGCACATTTTTTCTGCTTCCAACACAAAGTTCAAAGTTCAAAATGTTCACTTGCTGTCTAATATATCCCACCCACTGCCAGGTGCCATTGTAACGAGATAATCCATGTTATTCACTTCACCTGTCAGTGGTCTTAATGTTATGGCTGATCAGTGTATAGCTTCACATTAAGGGGTCACAAGTTAAAAAGGCTGGAAAACACTGCACATATTGAACGAAACTCAGAATCATTCAGCGACAGTGAAGGTGTATTGGTGGTGGTGGTACTCTGGGTAGTGGTGAATGTGCTCACTAGTAGTCCCATTGGTGGAACAGCTTTTATCCACCAGAGAGCAGCCTTGCCTTCCCCTGAATCTGACTTCATGCTGCAGCTCTGTGGCAGCCGCTGATGTAGAGATTTATCTCTGAGTCAAATCAAGCATGGGCACATTTTTGTATCAGATGACGTCTAGAGAGGCATAGTTTCAGATGCTTGTCAACACAGTGATATGTTACACAGGATATCCAAGGCTTGTCTACGCAAACCCCTTGATATACTGAGCAGCTGACTCCAGGGCTCCTACCTACTGGAGACGTAGAGGTGCAGAGACTGAAAGGAATAACTCATGGTTACACCTAGAAACCTCTGCTGTTAAAAAATATTCACTTCCTGCTCTTTTGTTTTCCAGTTTTGCCACAAGTCAATCCAACAAAACTTTACCTTAAAGGACCAGCATGTAACATTTAGGGGGATCTATCGGCAAAAATGGGTTGATGTTTTCTTTTGAGTATAATCACCTAAAACTAAGAATTGTTGTGTTTTCGTTAGCTTAGAATGAGCCGTTTATATCTACATAGGGAGCGGGTCCTCTTTACGGAGCCGGCCGCCATGTTTCTACAGTAGCCCAGAATGGACAAACCAAACACTGGCTCTAGATGGGGGCATTTGCGTTTTAACATTTTCACGTTGGCCATCATAGTTCTCCAACATGCTTGGCTCAAAATTTCAATTGGTTGCAATCTGCAACCTCACCGCTAGATGCCATCAAATCCTACACACTGCACCTTTAAAGCTGCAGTGGGTAGAATTGGAGCAAATATTATTAAAAAAAATAAAAAAGTGTGAAAAGTTCCCACACTTTGAGTCCATCCTCACCATCCATCCCTTTCTTGAAAATCTCCTACCCTCTCCAGATTCCAAACAGCTAGTAAGAACATTTGTGAATTGCTTTACTACTTCGGTTTCTTCAGATCTTATTGGGGAAACCTGAGTCAGTGACTTGAATTCAGAGGTATCAGCAGTATCTGGGAATGTCCTGGGTTCTAATCCAGCACAATCAACATCAGTGTCTCCTAAAGTGTTGATCTGCTGACGGATCACTAGCACATCTTTTCTGGTTTTGCCCTACATTATACACCTTTTGGACTGTAAGTTTTGAGTGGCTCTCAAAAGCAGGGACATTCAGTCTAACCACAACCTGGCCGTCTCTGGACGCCCTCAAGAGACAGTACGACATAACCAAAAGACATTTTACCTATTATACAGATGGAAAGACTGCGTCTGCACAAACCCAATACACAGAATAGATTTGAGAGAATTTGGGGACACATTGCATCCATAGGGACTCTGACCTGCCTGTCTATATGAGAGAGTGTTACCTGTTTTAACTCCATTCATTTAATCATGTGCCTTCAACTTGCTCCCGAGATTTTGATGACAACATTTTTGAAGAAAAAAAACTGTTTATGTAATCTTGTAAACTGTCCTCTTTTTGTAAAATTGTAAAGTTTAAATAAAGTATTAAACACAGTGCTATGTTTACTGGCCTGTAGCCTACCACTCATCTCTCTGTACAGCAGGTTATCATCAGCCCCTCTGCTGTGGGAGGTGTCAGCCTGCTCCTGCCCCGTCTGCACCTCCCCTCCTATCTAACTGGATGATCAGCTATCCAGAGCGGACAGGCCTGACCTCGACTGGTCACGTGACCTGTCTCACACAAACAAACCATACCAACATGTGATTCAATTAGAGCGTGACAGAGAAAAAAAGAGGGAGAGCAAACCAGAGACTGTTGGAACATGATGCTTTTCATGTTTACAGAATTTTGCAATATTGCTGTAACTTAAGGAGGAAGTTATGTATAGCTGATTGCAACAACAACCTGAATCCTGTTACCAAATAATCCAGCGTTCAAAAAGGCTTCAGCTGCTGGTTCCTTTGATTTCAGCAGAGAAACGCACGGCCAAACGCTCTGCCAAAAAGGTCTTTGACGAGAACACCCTTGAGCGTTGCCCTTGGCTGACCTTTGACCTCTTTCACTGCACAATCTGTCAGTCCAAAGTACTGTCTCTGTCTTCTGTTTGCTCTCTGCGTTGTTGACCAAATCGATAAGAGAGGCTGGATGTTGACAGCATGACCTGACGTGGGTCGAAACTGTATGAATGTCTGTGTGAGACATTTTCTCATTGATTCTCAGCAGCAGCAGCAGCAGCAGCAGCAGCACTACCACTATGGACGGTATAACAGTGAAGTGATGTGTGCACTTCACTGTTATATCGTACGCTTGTGCCCATATTGATTCCAGCTATGACGCTCAGCTTTTTCCATCCATTGATATGTTGTTGATTAATCCCATCAGCTGTATCGAACGCCAACAGCTGTGACAAAACCTCAGTATTTGACGCCCTGGGAATGACAACGGACTGTGCAGTCGTTCTCCCCAATATCTGTAAATATATATAATATTCTTCAAACTACAAAAAAGAGCGGTATATTCGTAAGTCTGCTAATATGCTAATCATGTTATTATATAACTTTTTTTCAACCAGGAGAAGTCCATGTTCCTTTAAAATGAACAATTAACTGTACACAAACAAAAATATTCTCTCCCAAAACCTCCCTGTGCCGTGGCAGGCCTTTATAGTCCTTAGCCCAGGTGTGCCAGTTATATCTTTTAGGCTACACGGTGAAAGGCCGGACATCCCCAGAGCAGCTCTGTAACTTATAACAAAGAACATGATATCGATGCAACTTAAAGATAAGAAAAAAAAATAGAAGAAGTGTCGACAAAAAACCCTCAATGTTTCTTTCTTTCTTTGTATGTCAAAAATGCTAATATGCTTATGCAAAATCAAATTGTGTTGGCTGTTTAAATACGGTTTCCTGTCACTGAACTGGTTTGGCCATCACATCTTGCAATACACTGACTGTAGCTTCAACAATGGCTGCAAGTCATTGTGCAATGGATACATGTTTAGTATCTTTAAAAACAGGTTTAAGGTAACTGGCCACACAGTGTGTGAGGTGTGTGCAGAAGAAGAAGATGATGTGTAGAGGAGCAGCAGCAGTGGACTCAGCCGTGATGACATTCAAATCCTCTCTTCTCTTGATCCCTGCTGCAGAGGGCAGAGCTACTCTATCATATCATAAACCTTTAAAAACTGATGTCTTTCCTGTTGACAGTCTGCGTCTAGTTGCATCCTGTCAGGCTCTGTGTTACACGGCTCTATGGAGCGTAAAGGGTGCAGTGTACTGTAGGGTTCGGGGTTCAGCTCCCTGTGCAGCAGTGAGTGAGTAAAGCTGCTGGACAGCAGAGCTTGGTGAAGAGTAAAGCTTTACCAGTATGATGACTGATAATAATAGATGCATGGTAAATATTAACAATAAAGTGTTGTCATTCACAAGTGGGCAGACAATCTGTTTTGGACTTCTGGAACCGCTGATGATCTGAAGATAGCACCTTTAATTCCCTTAATGAATATAAACATCAATATGACATATCACATAAATGATGAGATAAAGATAATATAAAGCACAGCAAGTGCTCTTTAACCTCACCTGGGACATCATAGGAATATTATAGTGAGTCTTCCTTATTTCTGTCCAGCAGCTGAAGGGTTAAACTGGGAGGAGAGCGCGCTGAGAGCTCCATCAAGAGACACACAGACAGGCAGGAAGAGACCGGAAACTGTCCGTCGAAAGGTTGCCATTAAAATAAAAGTATGTAACATGTAATACTACCACCACAACTATTGTTATAATAATAATGATGATGATAATAATAATAAAAATGATTTTAATAATGATAATAATAATAATAACCATACACAGGCAAATATCAAGCGTGTCAGTAAAGTGCATATAGTGAGTGGAGGTGGTTGGTCATGCAAATACAGATTGCATTACATTTATTTGTACATAAAGAGTATGTAATTAAAAACAAAATAAAAAAATAATTTAAAACTGAATATCTTATTTTTATTATTATTATTATTATTATTATTATTATTATTATTATTTTTTTACGTCTTTCTTGATACTCCATACACAGACAAATATCAAGCGTGTCAGTAAAGTGCATATAGTGAGTGGAGGTGGTTGGTCACGCAAATACAGATTGCATTAGATTTATTTGTACTTAAAGAGTATGTAATTAAAAACAAAATAAAAAAATAATCTAAAACTGAATATCTTATTATTATTATTATTATTATTATTATTATATTATTATATTATTATTATTATTATTATTATCGTTATTTTTACGTCTTTTTTGATACTTCATACACAGTAAAGCTTTTATCTTGACAATTATTTACCAGTAGCGCTTCATGCGTCATGCAAATACAGATTGCTTTAAAATAATTTAAAACTGAATATCTTATTTTTATTATTATTATGATTATGATGATTATTATGATTATTATTATTTATGATTATTATTATAATTATTATCATTTTTATTTTTATTATTATTATTATTATTATTATTATTATTATAATCGTTATTTTTACGTCTTTTTTTAATACTCCATACACAGTCAAGCTTTTATTTTGACAGTTCTTTCCCAGTAGCGCTTCCTGTCGCTCTCTCTGACTTCACCGCGCAGCTCTGAGCTGCAACATCAACAGCAGCCTTCAGTCTAGTAGCTCTGCTGCTGCTGCTGCTGCGGATCCTCCAGGGAGCGGACACAGAGAGAGAGAACCAGGGCCGTGTTTCTGACTGCATGCAGGCGAGTAAAGCTCCTTCCTCCCGGCTGTGTCTGAAGGGTGAAGAGGAGGCTCCAGAGTTCCAGAACCGGTGGAGGAGGTGACGCGCTCTGTCGCTGCTTGGCGCAGTCGGTGCGCTGCTCGCTGTCAAACGAGGACGAGGTTAAAAACCGGAATTTAAATTTTTCTTCTTTTTAAACGCAGAGGAAGCCTGGCCCCGGTTTTACATCTTTTTTTTTTTTTTTGTGGATCATTTTCCTGGGACATTACATGCCCGAGCTTAGAGCCTTGTCGACGGGGGAAATGCAGCACAGCGGGTGTTTGGCTGCAGGTGGATGGCCAACCTGACGGTCCCATTCAGCGACATATATCTAATAATACAGCCGAGCCATGCTTCCAGGTGTCGGCGTGTTCGGCACCAGCCTGACCGCCCGGGTGATCATCCCGCTGCTGAAGAACGAGGGCTTCGCCGTCAAGGCGCTGTGGGGCCGGACGCAGGAGGAGGCGGAGGAGCTGGCCAAGGAGATGAACGTGCCCTTCTACACCAACCGGATCGACGACGTGCTGCTGCATCAGGACGTGGATCTGGTCTGCATCAACCTGCCGCCGCCTCTGACCAGGCAGATCGCAGTCAAAACACTGGGTGAGTGCTGGATGGATGCTGCTGCTGCTGCTGCTGGGTGGGATGGATGCTGAGGCCCTGGGGTGGTGGGGGTGGAGGATGGAGGGTGATACCTTCATTATGTCAACTTTGTGGGTTTATCTCTCCAGCAGTGAGGTTGGAGTGTATAGTTAGCCTATATAGGTGGAGGCTGGGGATGAACACCATCACCCCCTCCTTTATTGATGGAGCTGCCCTCTTGGCTGACCTTATTAAGGTGGAGGAGTCAGGAGTGCAGTGCTCTTGAGCAAGGCCCTGGACTTGTCTCCAGGTGCAGCAGTGTGGTGTGGTGTGCAGTAGCTGTAGAGTTAAGAATATATCATTCACATCATGAGCACAGGATTTAAAATGTGACCTCCTCTGACAGGATGTAGTTTAGCACTGACACATGAGGGTGGAGGGTGGAGGGTGGGTGGAGAGCTGACAGACAGGACCCCTGACCACCGATACCTTCATTATTTCAACTTTGTGGGTTTATTGTCCAGCAGTGAGGTTCATTCATTCATTCATGGTTTATTTAATAGGGACCAATACAATGTACATAGACAACTTATCTGATGCCAGTATGTATCATAGTGCTTATAGTTAGGATGCTAATTTGCAACACCTGTTCCTAGAAGGGCTTTTTTGTGAAAATAAGAGATTAAAACAGGACTGGGTACAGGAAAAATAAATAAATACAATAACATTTAAAAACATTACATGTAAAAACTATAGACATGAGTACAGGTTTGTCGCTGAATTAAACAGGATTTGGTTGCTCTCTCAAAGGTGGTAAAGTTTGCAGCAGATTTCAAGTGATCAGGTATAGCAAGTTCCAAGACTTCGCTCCTTTCACAGAAAAAGCTGTCTGAGCAAAAGATGTTCTGCAGAATTGAACTTTACAATTGCCACCTGGGGTGTAGTTGGAGTGTAGTTAGCCTATATAGGTGGGTGCTGGGGATGAACACCATCACCCACTCCTTTATTGATGGAGCTGCCCTCTTGGCTGACTTATGTGAGGCTGCTGCTGACCTTATTAAGGTGGATTGCAGTGCTCTTGAGCAAGGTCCTGGACTTGTCTTCAGGTGCAGCAGTGTGTGCAGTATAGCTGTAGAGTAGAGGTAAGAATATGTCATTCACTCCATGAGATTTAAAATGTGACCTCCTCTGACAGGATGCAGTTTAGCATTTGACACATGCCCCCCCTCGCTGTGTGATGCTGATGTATTGTATTAATAGAGGCCTGCTTGTCTTCAGTATTGCTACTAAAGGAAACAAACCCACAGCAGTACTGGATGTGGGTTTTAGGGGACTCCCCCCTAAAACAAAGCCCTTGGTTAAATACTGAACTTAACCTGCGTTAGTGAAACTGGCAGACACAGAGAGGAGTGCCTGAATGCAGCGAAAGAGAGACACACACACAAAGAGAGGTTGTTCTAGTTTCAATCTGGAGCAACGCAGCTTATTTTGGGGATCGCAATTTGGGAGCTGCTGTGAAAGAATGGAGGCTAGAGGAGGGCTAGTGAGCTGTGTACTCCACACAGGCTTTATTTACCCCGGCGTTTGGCAGCAGAGCTGTGAGCTGGCAGTGAGCTCTAATAGGTCAGGTTTGTGACTGAGAAACAAATGAGTCCAAAGATGCTTAGCATCCGTGCGGATGAACTGGATTATATCTGGAAGAAAACACATATTGGATCTTAGCTGCAAACCAGTTTGCAGGGTGGGAGTACATCAGGGCTGCAAGTAGTGATGATTCATCTGAGAATTTTTTACCATTAATCAATTATACGTTTGTAAAAACGCAAACCCAATCTGCTGGTGAAGCTCATGTGATACGGCGGTCAAATGCTGTTTCCAAGGTCAAGAGCAAACTTTGAAGCTCAGTAATAGATTCACATTGCAGCCGCAGCATCTGTATTGCAACAGCTAAAAACCTGAATACTCCAAATATCTGAAAAATACATGTGCACCCAATTAGACTGTTATCAGGCCATTAAATAGGCGTTATCAGTCGCTTATAAGCACCATAGATGCGGGTCAATGGGGGCCTACTACACCTACTATGTTGTAAAAGTGAAAGTTAAAAGCAACACGTTCTAACATCTTGTAAAACTGAATGAAACATTTTGAGCAAAATCAAAAAGGCTTCTTTAGGTTTAGGCAATAAAACTACAACTTCTTTAGGTTTAGGTAATAAAACTACAACTTCTTTAGGTTTCAGCAACAAAACTACAACTTCTTTAGGTTTAGGCAACAAAACTACAACGTCTTTAGGTTTAGGCAATAAAACTACAACTTCTTTAGGTTTAGGCAACAAAACTACAACTTCTTTAGGTTTCAGCAACAAAACTACAACTTCTTTAGGTTTAGGCAACAAAACTACAACGTCTTTAGGTTTAGGCAACAAAACTATATTATATTATTATTATTAACAAAACTATAACTTCTTGGTTAAGTTTAGGGAAAAACATTGTGTTTTGGGTTAAAATAACTATACATTGTTTGTTTTACACGTGATGCGTACTCTTGTCTCCTGGGTGAAAACCCTGTGTTTTGTGTCCCATCTATTGTCCCTGACCTCAACTACATATGGAGTTTCACACACACATTTTTACCATTAATCAATTATACGTTTGTAAAAAACAATTTCCCAGAGCCCAACGTTAAGCATCTGTTGGTGAAGCTCATGTTATGCAACTGTCAAATGCTGTTTCCAAGGTCAAGAGCAAACTTTGAAGCTCAGTAATAGATTCTCATTGCAGCAACAGCTAAAAAACCTGAATACTGTGTGTATATGAACAGACGTAACCCTGATACATCACATTTTCATGAGAGATCCTGTTGTAGTGAGAACATTCTATTGACACTGACAACACCCTGGGGTTATTCTGCACCGTTTATCCTGTCATATACAGCAAGGACCTACAGAGACTACGATCCGAACAAGTGACGGGTTAAATGACTGTGTGTTTCTAATGAGTGAGGATACAGAAGTGATGCTGCTCTTGTCAATTTCCATCACGTCAATCAATCATCACACTTTGTGGGGAGCATGTGTGACCTGACAGCAACAGGAGAGCCTGCAT
>CAKAKR010066538.1:96191-122434 GCA_916700685.1 Adelosebastes latens | reverse complement strand
AGTGAAGCCAATGCTGAAGTGCCTTAAACTTTCATTCTCTCTAACAGCCAGCAGGGGGCGACTCCTCTGGTTGCAAAAAGAAGTCTGATTGTATAGAAGTCTATGAGAAAATGAGCCTACTTCTCACTTGATTTATTACCTCAGTAAACACTGTAAACATGAGTTTATGGTCTCAATCGCTAGTTTCAAGTCTTCTTCAATACAGCATGATGTTCATTTAGTAAATTATGGTCCCATTTAGAGTCAAATAGACCATAAAGCAGGGGATGCTTTAGGGCGTGGCTACCTTGTGATTGACAGGTCACTACCACGGCGTTGTCCGGGTTTTCGTCTTACAACTTTAACCCTTTCACAGTGTGTTTTCAATTCATGACAGTTAATTATAACCTTTTTGGTCGCCTAAAAACGTCTTATCCAGTATTCGGTTGTACTTAGCTCCACCCTCTTGTGTCACTTCTGTTTGCAAATAACCAAGATGGCGACGGCCAAAACGCCAAACTTGAGGCTCCAAAACGGCAGTCCACAAACCAATGAGTGACATCACTTTGACCACGTCCACTTCCACTTCCTATACAGTTTGTGCTTCTGACCAATCAATCACCACAGATTTGCTGAAGTTTCTGAATCTTCTGTGCTTTGCCACGTCTTGGCAACTTGTTGAATAAAGTGCAAGCCATGAATCGGGCTGAAGAAGCATCCGTAGGTTTCACCGTTATGCGATCGGACATTTTGTGCCTTTAAGAGCTGAAATCAGTTCTACCCTCCTTCCTATAGAGGAAAGACATGATGGGAACATGTTCATTTAATGATCTTGACACCCCACTGGTTCAAAACCAAAGTGAACATGTAGGATACGAGTCCACCAAATGACCCAGTTATATGCTGATTAATTAAATGCCTTCAAGGTGTTCTTTGGTGTAGTTTGTACTCTGGCTCTTCACTCTGTACATGTACATTTTTCTTTGACATTATCTTCAAAGGTGCTGCTTTTTTTCCTCTCCTCCTTACATGATTTAAAAGGGTCGGCTGTGGTGCTTTGTAGGCAGAGGGCTCCTCGTGTGCTCACTCTGCAGCCAGTAATGAATTCAGTTCTTTTTGTGCCTCTTCTGGGCTTTTTTTGACTGCTTCCAGATGTGGGGAACAGTGCCATGACACAAAACATCATGTGTACAGCCCATGCTTTACGCAACAGGAATTTTTTTTCTTTTGTCCCTCCAATTTTATGCGGAAATCATTTCAAGGGCATTCTTTTTGCATGAGTAAAAGTGCCACGTCATTCCGTCCCACCGTGTAGGAGATATGGATTGCATTTTCTGCGGGCAAAAATAGGAATGTGTGTTCAACAACCTTGACAGAGCAGCATCGGGCCTTTGAAGCGTGGCAGACAGATTTCTCAGCACCTTCTCATTCATCCTAATCTGCGGTTCAGCATTGTCCCTCAGCCATGCAGAAAACGAAGTGTCACGCTTGGAGACTACCCCGCAAAAACCCACCCGTCAAATTTCACTCTTCTCTGTTCCCCTTTCCGTTTTATGGTTGCTTCATCCTCCGGGCTCAGAGGAGATCCGTGCCTTTTGGAATAAACAGTCTTTAGTCGTAAAACCATTTACCTTCCACTGTTCTCCAAAATAACGCTGAAAAAAAGGTTCTCTGTTCCTTTTTGCGTCTCTCCCTACGGCTATGACAACACTGATGTTGAACATGTTGTTATTACAACCAGCCCCATGCAGCGCGCGCATGTGGAGGACAAGTAGATCCTCAGCTTCAGGCTCCTCCATTGTACAAATGTTTCCGTATCGTAGTGGGAGATACTCCGCACCGCTGAGTGTATTTTAACACCACAGCAGCACTAGCTCTGCAGAGAGAGCACATTTTTTTACATCAGATAAAGGACCTCCTTGCCTTTGAGCGCGGAAGAACAAAGTCCGGTGGGAACTCACAGAGCTACAGAAGTGGCAGTCTGTGTGTGTGTGTGTGTGTGTGTGTGTGTGTGTGTGTGGTGGTGTTGAACAATATGAAGGCAACAGATGTGAGATAAATCCTTGATTCTTCACCTTGTCTGTCTGACAGGAGGATGAATGTGATGATGTGCTATTTTCCTGAATGCTTCGCTTGTTCCTTCTGTCTTGATTCTCATAAAGTCCAAGATGAATATCTGTGCTCCTGACATGTCCATGAAGAGACATGCTATTACTGTTCAACAGTGACATGTTGACAGGTGAGGAGAGCTTACATGTGCCGCTGTGCTCTGAGACTGGATGCATTTGGTCACAGGCGGAAGCGTTTTTTAACACATTATTTCGCTCAGTACGGAGTGTCTGTGGAACGTTCTCTGCCTGAATTCATTCTCCTGCCAAATTCTGGTCAGATTCTGAACAAAAACACACTTTAAAGTGAAACTTTGTAACCTCTGAACAAAGACACAAAACTGTTACTGTTTTGCTGTTGCAGCCTGATTTGGGGTGGTATGACCAGTAGGCTAGATTATGGCTAGCAAACTTTATTCAACCGGTTTGCTGAATAACTCTTTTCTACTTGTGCGACTGTTATATTATGTTTTAGCTAGGGCTGTCAATCAATTAAATTATTTAATCACGATTAATCGCAATCAATCACACATTTTTTTATCTCTTCAAGATGTAATTTAAAGGAGATTTGTCAAATATTTAATACTCTTATCAACATGGGAGTGGACAAAATTTGCTTGCTTTATGCAAATGTATGTATAAATGTATTATTGGAAATCAGTTAACGACACAAAAAAATGACAGATATTGTCCAGAAACCCTCACAGGTACTGCATTTAGCATAAAGAAATATGCTCAAATGCAACTGTCAACAGCTGTCAGTGTGTCAGTGTGCTGACTTGACTATGACATGCGTCAAAACTGCATGTGATTATCATAAAGTGGGCATGTCTGTAAAGGGGAGACTCGTGGGTACCCATAGAACCCATTTTCATTCACATATCTTGAGGTCAGAGGTCAAGGGACTCCTTTGACAATCATCATGACAGTTTTTCCAAGTTTGAAGCGTTATTTAACCTCCTTCCCGACAAGCTAGTATGACATGGTTGGTGCCGATGGATTCTTTAGGTTTTCTAGTTTCATATGATGCCAGTATCCAGTGGGTCCTTATTCTATTTTCTGACGGTTTGCTAGCAAGCTGGGTAGTTGTTGAGTGTAAATGACACATAATATTGTTTTAAGCTCATCACTGTAACATCTCTGTGAAGCAGCTGGTCCTGGTAGTCTGTTAACGCAAGCTAACATTAGCTCACGCTATTACAGAAATGTCAAGTCCGTAAGATATCAAAACCAAAAACATTGCCAGACATGACTTTCGTAACTATGAAGTTGTCATCAATAAATATTAAAAAAAAAATGTATTTAATGAAGTATACTGCTAATGTAATACCTTACTACTGTAAATGTGAGTTTAAGTGGTCAATTTGTCTAAAACCAGCCAAATTTACTTAAAAATTGAAGATGTTGGTTTGAAAAAAAGCAACTGCATAATTTTATGTGATTATTTTTATGTAAAAACAACATTAATTTGTGATTATTTGATTTAATATTATGTAAATCACCCATTAAATTGCAATCACAATATTGGTCTGAAAGAATAGTAATTATGAAACTTGCTCAAGTAGTTCAGCCCTACTTCTACTTCCCTTTTCATTCTACTACTGAGTCAATAATTACATGTTGAGCAGCTGAGCTTTGTTCAGATACCTAAAACTAAAATTGCCAGTTGTTATGTTGTCATTGAAATCTGTCAGGCTGAATTACAGAGACGTGTGTATAACAATGCACAACACATCATTTTCCATTTGATGGAATCATGCAAACAGAAAAAATTGGTGTCTTGGGTTTGAATGTTTAATACAAGAATGATATCGTTGCAATGAAGCGGATAAAGGCTGTGTTTTTGTACAAAAAAATGTTGAAGCAAAAGGGAATTTGAAGGAGCAAGAGGTTAATAACTACCATAGTTACAGCAGAAGGTTTAGGATGTTCAAGTTCTGTTTTATAGGTTTTTCCAATTATAGGGGGAAGTGCTGAATTACCATGTCCTTTTGGGGATTTTTGTATAAAAATGTCCATGGGCATGTAAGTAGTATATATTACCACAAACTTTCAGAATTTGGTGGCTTAAATAAATCTGAGCTTTGGTTACCAACCTTTAAAATTCTACATTGGTCAAATCTAATGTGGAGGTTTTAAATTTCAGTTTCTCTTTCAGTTCCTTCACTTTGTTTTGACTCAGTGTGGTTCAGTGCATATCTTGCAGAGCACAAATTGCTCTTCACAAGCTCTGCAGCACGCGGGCCAATTTACAGGCGACGAGTGAGGGAAACGAGGTTTGTGTAATCATCAGTGATTGTCAGCAGATCCAAAACCCCCTCCACTTTCCCCACACATGGCCTTGGCCCATTTAGAGATGAAAACTTTGTTTTATTCTACATCATTTGTTCAATGAATGGGGCCCATTTGTATCTCTCTGTCCTCATTTTTAACATTGCATTGAAAACATTAGGGCTGTCCTCGATCAAAGAAAGTCGACTAACACTCAGACTGACAGATCTGTAAAACTGAGTTTCCCCACAAAGAATCACACGAAAGCATCACTTTAAATCTTTTGTTTACCAGAGATGTGCTCATAAGTTTATTGGAAATAAGTCATTCAGCATGAAAAAGTATAAAAAATAACTAATCGACTAAAGAAATCTTAGTCGACTGAGACCAAAACGTCCGACTAATCGACTAAGAGGTGGCAGCCCTAGAAAATATACTCGTTCTCAACCCGGGGGTCAGAAGATGATTTCAGGGGGTCGCCAGATGGATGTGGAGAAAAAAAAAAAATGTATTAAAATAAAACAACATATTTTAGATGGGGAATGTTTTTTTTACATTACATCGCCTGTACCAGTGATATAAGTTGCCTCAGAATAGATTTTGTTGAGTGTTTGTGAGTCAAAGAGTCAAAGTGTGCCTGCAGATGAGTTTCTGATGGGGGTTTTACGGCAGGTCAGGTGGAGAGAAAAAGTCACGGATCGCATCAAAAATCCACAGTGCCGGGAGCACATTGGTTAACGCCTTGGTGCTAGCTGTTAAAAATAAACAAAATTGGGGGGTCGCAAACACCATCTGATTATTCTGGGGGGGGTCACGACTCAAAATGATTGAGAACCAGTGCTCGAATGTATCTTTGTTCAGTTTAAAGGGGACCTATCATTCATACTTGTATTTCGGGTTTCTACTAGAACATGTTTACATGCTTTAATGTTCAAAAATCGCTTTACTTTTCTCATACCGGCTGTGTTGCAGCACCTCTTTTCACCCTCTGAAACGCTCCGCTTCAGCTCCACTTTAATTCTAGCTAGCTTTGTTTGAGGGCGTGCCAAACTAGCCGCTAGGCAAAGTGTGTTACTTGGTGACATCACCACGTTACAGAAGAAAAGGCGGGACTTCAAGCGAGGCGTTTCAGGAGTAGTGTTTCTGTGGGGGAGAGTTTGGGCATGGACTTTGGACTTTGTAACTTTGCAGACCTTTTTCATGCACAAACATCTATATAACACACTAAAGGAAAGGGGAAAAAGCATAATAAGTCCCCTTTAAATAATCTATTGTACATTTTCTGTTTTCTTTTCTTGCACTAGACTGTCAGCACTTCTCATCCGTGTCTTTTGCATGTCTGTTTCAGCAAACCGCGGAACAACGTGGCCCGACCCGCGACCAGGCGCAAACGGGTGGAGGAGGTAATGCACCTGGCCGTGGTGGCCTGTGGAAGTCGTCTGGACGAGACGCTCACCATGGTCAAATCAGCCCTCCTGTTCAGCCTCAAGAGGATCACGTTTCACATTTTTGCTGAGGACCCTTTGGCCCCGCAGTTTGAAGAAAGGGTAAGAAAACCTCCCAGTGGCCTGATGCCCAAATATACTCTATACGGTGCAGGTTTTTACAAGAAGGCACACGATGAAACGTGGAGACTTATGGAGCTATAAGCGGCGCTATTTTCGGCTTATTTTCTATGCATACTTCTCTAGTGAGTCTTCTGACTTCTGATTTAATCCAGCGCATGTTAAACATCCTCCCCTCTCTTTGTAATAGATGATATCAAGATGAGAGCAGTTTTAACTCTGCCTCTCTCTGACTGACTCTAGTACAGACATATAACCCTTTTATCTCAAGGCTGGCGAGTAATTTATCACCAAGACACCCTGCTTTTTTTCCTCCAGCACCATGCATCACTTCAAAGTCACCTTTACAGCGGCGCCTGGCGTGATTTTGATTAGTTCCCCTGATATTGTAACTAACAGTCTATTAACATCCCTTCTATTAATGGACCTTAAACAGCACCTAAAGCACCTTGAACGGCTTTTAAATCCAAACCCTAAACCTGCGAGCTTGCCGTCGTGTGTAGGGTGAATCATTGCCATGTGTTGAAAATCCCCTCGTGGGAGACGGGGGAGTTGTGGTAGTCGAGGCCGAGATAATAGAGCACATATGCTGTGTATATGTACAGCATGGGGCTTACGTCCAGCCGCAGCGTAAAGAGACATGGTGAATGCGTTTGTTGAGGGAGTTAGAAGGTTTGTCCGTAATCTCCTTTGATTTCTTGCCTTCGTCAGCACAAACGCTGCCAATTGCCTGCGGCGCTCTTTCGCTCCTTTCAGGGCCAAACTGTTAAACCGATGATTACAGAGGAACTCGGCGCCTAACAGGTCGAATAACACAAGCTTCGGCGATGCACTGTAGAGTTTAAGAGGGTGCCTTCACTTGTTTAGACTGTAGCTTTTTAATCAGACAACAGCTGGCGGCCGCGTGTGTTTCATGCTGAACCACACACAGCACCACGAGACGTGACTTCATTGTTTTAAACGGACGTCTTTTTTACGAGACATTTTATGTTGATACGTGTGTGAAAAGAGAGAGATTAGCTCTCAGAATAATGATTGTTTATATATGATGGCTGTTTCTCACACTACTTTTCCTTACTTGTCCTTTTAAGGCAGTGGTTTCCAACCAAAGATCACAGGGGGTGCGCCAGGATTTGTCTGCTCGGAGGTTGTCAAAATTAGATTTACTGACTTACTGGATAATTTATACAAAAGTCTGTATATATATTTATTTAAAATGATATATTATTTTGCTACTTAGTAGGCCACATTCTGTTTAAACCCGGTATTTCTGCACAGTTGCAGAAATACCGGGATTAGATTAGATTAGATTAGATTCCAGTGGCGGCTGCGTAGGATTGTTTCCGACTCGTGTGATCCAAACATTTCCAATAACTCCAGAGCGTTGTAGAGTCCAAAAGTCAAACTTTGTTGGAAAAAGATAGGTGTAAACATTTCCAAAATTCACAACATGTTTTTATCTAATGAAATATTCTGTTTCAATCCATATTTGTTGCTGTTTAGCTGACGAGTTCTATTCATTAAAGCTGAAGTTGGCGAGATTGGAGCAAATATGATTAAATTAAAGTTATTTTTATAAAACGTCGCTATATCGTGACAGTAGTACATGAAACAGGTAACCTGAAAAAAATCATGTGCCTCTGGTGTCCTCCGGTGCTCCTAACGGCATCTGCAAGATTTCACAGACCGGAGGAAAACAAGCAGTAAGAGCTGATCTGAGGTCCGCTGTCCAGCTGCCGTCTATGAGAGCCGGCTGTCAATCACTCGCGAACTCCGACCAAACAGTCAAACTAGGCAGCGCTGATCAAATATGAATCAATATTCAAGTTACTGTAATGCCTATTTCTCACCTGAAATGTTTTCAGAATCATCTTGTAGTGTACGGTTTAGCTGTAAAATGAGAAAGTTTGTGTCACGGGAGTCATTGTGAATTCTCTTGAAGGAACGTCAAACTACCGCTCGCTTTACAGTGCTGGAAATCCATTTATCTTTGTTTTGACTAAGTTTAGTTCTGTCAGTGAGGCTTTTACTGCTAAATTACCTCAACTTCATCATCGTCATCACAGCACGCAGGTTTTGGTTGCTTAGTAACGGCAGGTGCGACAGATGCACAACACTCCCAACATCTTTGATAATAGGATGAAAGCGGCACGGCTGGCGTTCTCCATACGTTTTTAGACGCTACATGTGAACGGCTCCCTAAGAAGTCCATTAGACACTTCCTCTGTGTAAAATGTGATGTGTTGCTTTATTTCCAGTTGAACCAGTGGCCCCGCGCCATCTCATCCAAGTTCCAGTACCGGATCTACCCCATCACCTTCTCCGTGGGGAACGCTGACGAGTGGAAGAAGCTCTTCAAGCCCTGTGCTGCTCAGAGACTCTTCCTCCCCGTAAGGCTGCAGCACTTATCTCCTCTCATATCCTCACCGTGCATAATGTCATTAACCAGCGTTGAGAAAAAAATCCATTTCATTTCTACTTAAGCAGCATTTCCGCACCCTTTTTTATTGTATCCCAGTGCACGGTTCTAGTTAATTACTTGTGTGATTATTGATGATTTCACACTTTTTTCTGCTGCATTTACTTAACAAACAAGCAGCCTCCAGAGACTGAATCCAGTGATTTCATCAAGTGAAGACTATTGATTTTCTTTTTCTGCTAGTGTTCATTGAAATAACAGCCAGCTCACTAACCATGTAATGAACATATTGCAGGTCAGACCGATCCATATGTGATTTCTCTCGCTGCGAGGCAATCAATGAACACTCACTATTCACTTTGTCAAGAATACCTTTTGAGAAACTCGTAGTCTTTCTGAATTACGTGAGGATTTGTCCGTCCTGACTCAGTTCCATTACGTAATTCTGCAGATGTTTTGGCAGTTAATGCTGCAAAAAATCAAAATCCACCTTTTTATGTTGCACTCCTTTAACACCAAGCTCTCAGGTTTGTTGAGTCAACTTAAGACTTGGGTCGGACCTGCACATACTTTGTGGATCCTCTAGTTAAAAGTACTGTAGTTTGGCATCTCTTGTTGGCCTTTTCCACTATGGGAACTCCACGAACCGTAACTTAAAGGGATAGTTTGGATGTTTTGAAGTGGCGTTGTATGAGGTACTTATCCATAGTCAGTGTATTACCTACAGTAGATGATGGTCGGCACGTCCCCAGTTTGGAGAAACAGACAGGAATTACAGCACGGAAGCAAAGTATTGCACTGCTGTGGACGGGGCGGCAGCAAAACATATTTGAGCCACCTAAAAGAAAGGCCCACCTAAAAAAATCAATATCAGTTTAAGTGTACGCTATATTTAGAATGTTTTTGCTGGTTTACTTTGCCATCACAACACAAAAGCATGTAGTGGAGTAGAAGTATATAGTAGCATTAAAGGGAAATACTTAAGTAAAGTAAAGTAAAGTACCTTGAAATTGTACTTAAAGGTGCCATATGGTAAAAAGTGAAATTTTCATGTCTTTTTTTTTATTATAAAGCAGGTCTAGGTGCTGTATAAATACTGTGAAAGTATTGAAATGCTCAATCCAAATACAATAAATATACACAGCCCGTATTCAGAAACTGTTCCTTTGAAACAAGCCGTCATGATTTGTGATGTCATAAATCTACAATGTATAGACAATTTCACATTCACAAACATTTTAAATGTGTCCCAGTTTATTTCTGGTTGCAGTGTATGTGAATGACATCAGCTGACAGGAAGTAAACGTGGAGCCAAGCTGTTGCCAAGCAACGCAATTCCGTTGAAATGCGCTAAAACGGAGCGTTTCAGACAGAAAGTAAATACAGGCATATTCAGGCAGACAGTACGAGGAAATTAAAGAGTTTTTTGAACATTACAGCATGTTAACATTTTCTAGTAGAAACATGAATTACATGTATGAACCTGGAAATGAGCATCATACGGGACCTTTAAATACAGTTCTTAGTTACATTCCACCACTGAGCTTATTAGTTAACTGATCAATAGGTCAATAGGGCATGTAATAGGTCAAGCTGAGGGTGAACATTAAGAGCACCCTCTGCTGGACCACAAGGCAAACTACAAAATGGTCTGTTGCTCTCATAGATTTCACATACATTTTTAATTGGAACAGGTCATTACAGTTTGAAAATGTTTTTTTTTCCCACGAATTTTGAATAAAAAGTGACAGCCATATTTCCTAGTAACATTCAGGTTGCGTTGGTAATATTAAAATCATGTAACATTTCCTGTGGTGAGCTATTTTCCACACTAAGTAATGGGGTGGTGCAGCCAAACACTGCATCACCATATTCATCAGGAATCAGGTTTATTTCGCCAAGTATATACAGTACATACAAGGTATTCGACTCTGGTTTTTATGCAGCTCTCTCAATGTACTTACACAGAATAGAAATAACAGAATACAGACTACAATAATTAAAATTAAAATAAAATAAAAATCAGATATCTTTGTACAGGTCAAGTGTTCATACAAGTCAAGTGTTCAGGAGTTGTAAACAATACAAATAGTGCAAAGAAATAAATACTGGATGGATGTACATGGACTAGATGATTATGTACAGTATGTACATGTGGAGATGTCTGTATACTGTATGTACACTGAGTAAGATATACACCAATCAGCCATAGCATTAAGACCACTGACAGGTGAAGTGAATAACATTGATTATCTTGTTCCAATGGCACCTGGCAGTGGGGGGGATATATTAGGCAGCAAGTGAACATTTTGAACTTTGAACTTTACTGTTGGAAGCAGAAAACATGGGCAAGCTTAAGGATGTGAGCGACTTTGACAAGGGCCACATTGTGATGGCTAGACGACTGGGTCAGAGCATCTCCAGAACTGCAGCTCTTGTGGGATGTTCCAGGTCTGCAGTGGTCAGGACCTACCAAAAGTGGTCCAAGGAAGGAAAACCGGTGAACCGGCGACAGGGTCAGACCCGAGGCTCATTGATGCACGTGGGGAGCGAAGGCTGGCCCGTGTTGTCCGATCCAATTTAAGAGCTACTGGAGCTCAAACTGCTGAAAAAGTTTATGCTGGTTCTGATAGAAAGGTGTCAGAACACACAGTGCTTCGCTGTTTGTTGCGTATGGAGCTGCGTAGCCGCAGACCGGTCAGGGTGCCCATGCTGACCTAATGTTACGGCTGATGGGTGTATATTTACAGTGACATAAAGTGACAGGTGATATGTACATATTACAGAAAAATGTGCATTAAAGACTGTAAGAATTAAGAGCAGCAGTGGATATTTGGTGTTAGAGGGTTATTGACAGTGTTTGACTGATTAAGTGTTCATCAGAGTGACAGCGTGAGGGAAGAAACTGTTTTTGTGTCTTGTTGTTTTGGCGTACAGTATTGTGTCGCGCCTCCCAGAGGGGAGAAGCTGGAAGATGTTATGTCCAGAGTGTGAAGGGGTCTGCAGTGACGCTTCCTGACTCTGGAGGTGTGTAAGTCCTGGATGGACTGGAGGGCAGGCTGGCAACAATGATATTTTTGTTTTCTCTTGAAGTAAAATCCTACAGTCTGCTCTCCACCAGATTCTTCACCTCCCCATGTTCTGAGTCAGGAGGGAATCAGGCAGTTAGATAGAGGGGGGGGGACCGGCAGCCGGTCTGTCTCGAGGGACACATTTGGCTCTGGAGGTCTGGTCTGGGGGTGTGGGGGAGAACTGGTCTGGTGCCAGTCCTGTTTTCTCTCTCTGCTCCTCTCTATCCTACTGTGGGTGGGACTCTTTCATTATTCAATGATACTGACATTTATAAGTCATTACATGAGAACGTGAAAGAAAATCAATATTAGCACCACTTCATTTTGATTAACAGCTTTCTGTATTGTTTAATCAACAACACTAAGCGATAGTGTTCTAATAATTCTTTGTGGGTTTAACAACACTCCCCACACACAATAGAAATATACATGATTAATTTAAGGTCATCATGGATACGAGCTTCAAGAGAAAACTTTAGAGTGTAACCACAGCACCATTTATATCGACAGAGAGACCTGTGATCTCCTACTCAGTCCACAGTGGCTATTACTATTATTATAGCTGCGGATAATACACACATAAAACGAAAACAGTGGGTTACTGCTCGGTTTGGGCTTGTTGGTATCGATTGCCGCTTTGTCACACACACCAGCGCCGGCTCCTCGCTGCTGTCAGCAACATAATTCCAACAGAGCCAGCTCAGTGCGCGGTCGAACACACTGCAGCGTGGTGACGTGGTCTCTTACTACCACTAATTTCAACTCGTTGGCTTTAAGTGCTTTTGTCTTTATTGACCGTGCATCTCAGACTTCATCATCCCAGTTAGCTGTGTTGTAACACTGTCTGCCTGTGTTGCATGTTCTGAATGGTATAAAGTACACTCTGTAACAGCATGTGCTAAACAGTGAAGTGTTACATAATGTCCTTATACTATATACTGGGAAGTCATATGGCTGTCTGAGATATATTTTTAACTCTCAAAGTTTTTCAGCTCTGAAGTCTGGCTGGTGGTGAAATCTTGTCTCATCCAAACTGGCCGAGACTGTAATTTGTCTGCCGTGCACTGACAGCTCAATTCATCAGTGGATACAGGAAGTAATTGTCTCATCTTCAACTCATCTTATTGTTCTTAGCAGACGGTGGATTTTCTTCTCCCACTGAAGTCCACAATTCAATTCAATGCTTCAATGTGGATTCTAAGATGCTCGACCACAGATCACCTCTGTTTTGCTCCTGACTTAATTTTTTGTTTGTATCACATCATTATTATTGTTATTATTATTATTATGTTTATTATTATCATCATTATTTTACTCTAAACTCTAAAATCCTAGGTAATCAACTCTTTCTGAAATCCTGTAACCGGGGAAACTGTTTAATGTTGAACTATATGTAAAGTCCCATAAATCACACTTTTTCCACACCCAAACATTTAGCTGATCAGATCCAGACTGAACCTCATGAACCTCTTGAACTTTATAGTTTTGTTTTGCCTCCACGCCGGCGACGTGGCCGGAAGCATTACGTTTTTGGGTTGTCCGTGCGTTCGTCGGTACCATTCTCGTGAACACGATATCTGGAAGAAATTTCTTCAAATTTGGCACACGTGCCCACTTGGACTCAAGGAAGAATTGATTTGATTTTGGTGGTCAAAGGTCACTGTGACCTCACGTCCGTCCCATTCTCATTTTATCTCGGGAACAGCTTTATCAAATTTCTTCAAATTTGGCACAATTTTCCACTTGGACTCAAAGATGATTTTGGTGGTCATAGGTCACTGTGACCTCACAAATGTTTAATATGATAACAGCGAGGCGGTAATTCTAGTTAATAATAGAGATGTACTAGAGATGTAGGAATTTCATAGCTGATGAGGATACAATAATTATCTGTGTATAATGAACAATACCAATAAAATGACCTATAATATTAATCTTACAAATGAAAAAACGTGAAGAGGAAATAGATATATATATTTTTAGACAAAACAAGTTTATTATAACCCCGTGACAACGTAGTCGGGGGTATATAGCGCTCCGCGTGTCCGTCCTACCGTCCGTCCGTTCGCGTGTTACACTTTCGTTTCCGGAGCAGAACTCAAAAACTATTTAGTTTAGTTTAGGTCTAGTTGTGCCTTTTGGGGGTTACAAGTCCAGGGTGCCCAAAATTTTTTACATTTTTCCAAAAGAGCAAAACCTTTGGCCCTACTTTAGTAGGGGTCAAGCAGTGAGCTGGGGTATGTGAGCCATGCTCACTTTTGCCTTGTTTTTCTAGTATATTTAGAGAGCCGTCACCATCCCTAGAATAAAGAATATATTAATGCATTGTAAACTTGTTTGTAATAACCTTAGTTTATTTTTTAAATATGTTGACTAATTAATGCCGGACCATATCTCCTTTTTGACAAGCTGGACAAATGGACATTGTTGCTGCTAAACAGCTCCATTGCTCTCTTCCAATCCAGGGCAATAGGAATCTTTTCATTGGGCAAAAACTAAAAAAAATATATTTTCTTGGCTTTTTGTTCAAAATAAATACATTTGAAAGCAATATGTTATATGCATGCTAACACAATAAACTGAGACAGTGAACATGGTACACATTACACTTCACAACCATCAGCATGTTAGCACCGTCATTGTGAGCATTTAGCTCAAAGCACATCTGTGCCTCAGTACAGCCTGAATCTGCAGGGTTCGTTTGATGTTGAATCCCACGATTTCCCCACTCAGACATTTAGTTGGTCTGATCCGAACCCCTTGATGATTTCTGCTTACTTTATAGTTATGTTTTATTAATATGTCAGTGGCTGTCTGGGAGAGCAAGCTGTTTATGCAAAAGAGGAGGTGCACCTAACATGGTACAGACAGTGTAGTATGACACTGTGAGAAAATAAAGTATTTGACACCATGTACGTTTATTTATTTAACTTCATTTTTGAGTGTATATATATATATTCCAATGATGACTGTTATTGTGTCCTCCCAGGTCATCCTGAAAGACGTGGACTCGTTGCTCTACGTAGACACTGACGTGCTGTTCCTGCGGCCCATGGACGATATCTGGAGTCTCCTGAAGTCCTTCAACAGCACCCAGCTGGCAGCGATGGCCCCGGAGCACGAGGTCCCGAAGATCGGCTGGTACAGCCGCTTCGCCCGCCACCCTTTCTACGGAGTCACCGGGGTCAACTCCGGCGTCATGCTGATGAACCTCACAAGGATCCGCAGCACGATGTTCAAAGTAAGGTGGAAACACGGTGATATTTTCCTCACACTGTGATCAATAAAAAGGCTGAAGTGAGCTGTGATTTTTCCCTTTTGCATTCTGAAGGTTATTTTCTTTGAGCTCCAGTCACAGTACTGTGAGTGGGCCGCGATTGAAGCTTTCTGATTACCGCGCTTGAAGCACAGACTTCTGCCCTCAGAACTCAATTTAGCAGCTCTTAATACTGCCAGCAGATTGCAAATGGAAGTGGGAATGTAAATGTGCCTCTCCTTTGATGATGTGTTTTTGGAGAGAAAAGATTGCTCTTGAGCTGTTTAGCGAGTGAACGTTGTTGTTGTTGTTGGTATTTCAGAACAGTATGATCCCCAGCGGTCTGTCATGGGAGGATATTCTACATCCACTCTATCAGAAGTACAAGAACCACATCACCTGGGGAGACCAGGACCTCCTCAACATCATCTTCCACTACAACCCAGGTACACTCCTTCTTAGTGGTCGTCTACAATGATCATAGAACAGGTTATCATCACACTGAAAACACATTATGTACCCCAGAAGGAGGTTTCAAAATGGCCCACAAAAGGCAGAATCAGAATATCAAACTGTGTACATTTTGAATTCAACACCATCAACATGTTCACATGACTTGTGTCTTATTTCACTGTTGGTAAACCAGTCCACATTATGAATCTGGATTAGTAAACAGCACACCAGGCTGCACTGTGGCTGCAGGCAACAGCAGGCCTCAGCGTGCAGACTGAGTTCCAGCTGCAGCGGCCAGATGTGGGCATTAAGTGCTCGGAGCTACGGTGGAGCTGGCATTGCCAGTGTTTGCTTGAAATCAGAGCCCATGAAGTGTTTGTTTTACACGGTGCGGTACATAAGCTCTCTGCACTCTCCAGAGGGATTTTCAAGTTAGTCCATAAAGCATTGTTCTGGTTTCTTTCTGCTTGTTCTGCAATCAGGGAAAGCTCCTAAATACTGTGATCTCTCCTCAGACCAGGAGTTGATGGAGAATCAAATGGATTCATGTGGTTTAATGTAAAAATGTGAAAAATGCGTCTGTATATTTGTATGTTATTTTTTTACTTTTTAAGCCTGGTACTATACATCACATTCAAAGACCAGCGCTAATTAAATATGTAAGGGATAATGTACAGCGAGCCAGTCATTGTTGTGAAATAAACCCCGACTTGCATCACCCTGAAGGGGTTTATTTCACAACAGTGACCCACCAGCTGTACATTATTCCTTACATATTTAATTAGCGCTGGTCTTTGAATGTGATGTATAGTACCAGGCTAAAAAAGTCAAAAAAATAACATACAAATATACAGACGTATTTTTCCCACTAGCTGTACATTATCCCGCTTATTACACGGCTACTTACTGAAGAAATCAATAATTTGACACAAAAATGTTCCTCTAGAGTCCGAGATCAGAACTGCGTCCATAGCAATGGTCTGTTATACATATCAACGGTCTGTTATAAAGAAATAACACATGTTCTATACCGTCTAGTTAAAGTTCTCCATCCAGATTTTTTTAATGTGTCCTGAGGAATCAAACTAGCAGTCTACCTTCCTTCTGAAGCCTTCATGAGTTACTGTCCTCACTGTGTCCTATAGAATGGTATTTACATGAGATACAGTGTTTGGTGTTATAAATAGCATTGATGTGTTTTTTTCCCCAGAGTGTCTCTTCATCTTCCCCTGCCAGTGGAACTACAGGCCAGATCACTGTATGTACGGGAGTAACTGTAAAGGGGCTGAAGAGGAGGGCGTGTCCATCCTCCATGGCAACCGTGGCGTGTATCACGATGACAAGCAGCCAGCCTTCAAAGTAGTCTATGATGCAATACGTGAAGTAAGTATCCCTGAAGGATATATTCAAGTTTCACTGACACAATATGGTATTGATGCATAGCGCCCTCTGTCGAAACCTAACATTCAGTGCAAGGTGGTTTGTCATTCAATATCATAACATTAATGACTGTTTCATTAGTTTTAGTAAAAAATTATATAGTTAGTCATAACATTCTATATATATTTATATATATATATATATATATATATATTTTTTTTTTACCCAATAACTATGATCAGTTCTCGTCAGAAAGTTCTCAAATACAACCGGTAAAGGTTTAACTAATGTAGGCGGCTCTAATGAAAAGAATGAGCCACGATCTGATTGGACTAAACCCTCAGCGCTGGAGATATTGCGTCCGCACCATTACCACACCGGTGTTATGTTGAAGTCTGTTCCCCATCAAATAGTGTTTCCCTCCTGTTAAAATGATAGCGCCCCCCTCGGTAGTTCGGGTTAGGGTTAAGGCTTGGTTCAGGCTTTAGTAGGGAGAAACACATATCGACAGGAGACGCTCAATTCAAGCAGCGAAAGCAGCTTGCATACCTACCTCGACCACATGGCTGATACAACCACAACAATGCTATTACAAATGAATGAGCGAATACAATAAAATATACTTAACATACAGCAGAGCAGTCAGCAGGCGATAGCTCTGACAGATCCATGCATTGTTTAAGAGAGATAATAAGAGATATGCTCCTCCCTCGCCGCTCATTATCACTTCTCGCCAGATTGTGCCCCGGGTGTAGGAAAAGGAGCGCACCCAGTGTTTTCAATGCAGTAACAACACGACTGCTATCTTGCAGGGATGGCGTGAGGCGTTGCCACTGCCTTATTACTGCGACGCGCTAAACCACAGATGAAATGATTAGTCTACAATGATGCACAGTGTCGACTAGTGGTTTTAGTAGTCGTATATTCTGTGATATATATATATATATATATATATATATATATATTTATTAAAAACGCTCTGAATTCTGGGTAATTATTTAACACTGAATGTAGAAACTGGAGGCGTTGCCGTACTGACTAAACACAAAACACTCAAATAACGCTAAATTATATTATATAAGTGTGTGTGTATTATAAGTCATCAACACCTAATCAGCTTAAATGGGAAACAGCAGTTTTCATTCATGTGTATTTATGACATTATTACTAGATTCATCCCAAAAGACTGGCTGCAATGAAATAGAGCATTTCACAGCACACACGTTACAGCAGAAAAACACAAAACACAGGTGTAACTAATCACATTAACGATGGCTTCCTTCCATTCAGGTGTGTCAGCTCCAGGGTGCTGCTGTTATCCATCGTTAATGTGATTAGTTACACCTGTGTGTTTCCTGCTATGGCACATCAACATATCTGCGGTAAATGAGGTCGACTGAGGAAGACTACAGTATAATGAATAGTATTATGATATATTATTATTTCAGTAATAAGCCCAATTTAGTATATAATTGGCTTTGATTTGTTCGTGGTTTATTAAAGCAAATGCCAAGTTATTTAGAGTAATTATGAGTATGATGTGGCTACAATGGATGCAGCATTAAGACCTATACAGCTAGTTTCCTACTTAGCCTCTCAAACTTATTCAAACCCAGTAGTGAAAGTAGATTGAAGTTCTTGCCGGTACTACTACGCTACCCCAACTGTCATCGCTTGATTTTGTTCTCCTCCCACCCCCAGCTTCATGCATCCCTGAACACACAATTCAATGCCTTTATGGTGTAGAAAGAAATTAGAAACACTTGACATCATGTATAGCAAATTATTTATTGAAATGGTGAAAGTGCTACAGAATAATTTGTAAATGTTGCCAAAGCTTTTCAAGTTTTGAGTTGTTGTTCCGACTGGGGGCATTCATGTGAATTGGGAACTCGGATTTCAGATTATTCACACACCACATGAATGCAGCACAATTGCCCTATCTCGCAATGTTAATGAATGTGAAACAGCATTGCCACATGTGTCAACAATTCCAGCTGTGATTAGGGATATCTGATACACCACACAGTTGTACCGGCTGGGATACATAGCCTACAGTAGTGCACAGAGGCCGTTTCCATGGTCGCCACGCATAACGCCTGGCGTTTACTCGCGGAGCGCTTGTCTGCATGAGGAGCGCAGTCAGACCCCGCAGATCCAAGCGAGTATGCAGGCGGAGTGTCTCTCTCTGTCTGAAAAGGCCTTAATGTACAAACAAACAGACAAACCGAACTGAAAACATAACCTCATAGGCGGAGGTAACTAACTGTATGTTGAGCGTTTCTTGTTGGAAATGTGATCGTGAGTGACAGGTTGTATTTGGGTTTTGGCAGCTGCTGACCCCGGTGTTACCCCTGCTCAGACCATATGGACAATGTGAATATACCTAAAATATAGAGGAACAAATACACTCTGCATCATATACTCTTGTTTACTATTTAACCAGGTAAAAAGCTCAATATAAATTTCAACTCTGTGCTTCCTAATACAGTCTGACACATTTAGCCTAGCTTAGTCCAATAACTGGAAGCAGAGGGAAACTGCTAGCCTAGCCCTGTGGAAAAATACACCTCCCAACAAGTGAAAAGCTATTGATATTAATCTTTTCAACTGACTCTGGGTAATGCAAAAATGTCCCAAAAAGTTGCACTGTTCCTTTAATGACTCCGGCTCAGAAAAGGAGCAGCTTTGAGTATTTTCTCTGTGGTACAGATTCTCTCTTGCTTGCATTAAACAATCTGGGTCAGTTTTTAAATTTAGAATTTGTTTTCCCCGGCTGCAGAGTCAGTTCCCCCCCTGCTCTGCTGAGATAAGCCTCTTAAAGACGAGCTGGGTCGTAATTTATGATTAATACAGAACACCAGCGCCACCCCTCCTCACCCCTGCTGACAGAAATGTGTAAATACCATTTAGTCCGTGATATGTTCCATTAAAAAACTATCAAACTGAAGTAGCTTTTGGGATCAGAACTGACACATGGACAATGACTCTGTTCCTGCAGTTTCCCTTTGAGGACAACATGTTCCAGTCGCTGTTCTACCCGATCCAAACCAAGTTCCTAGACACAGTCAACACGCTATGCGGACGGATTCCTCAAGTCTTCCTCAAGCAGATAGAAAAGACCATGAAGAAGGTGTTTGAGGACACAGTGGTCCGACATGTTAAACCGCACAAATAAACTGATGGAGAAATGGACTCCCCGTTTTAATCTGACGACACCGAGGACCATGTTGCTGTGAATTATGTGCCGTACCAGCGTCTCCCAGACTGAACTGCCAGCTCATGTGTTTGCAGTGTATTCAACACTTCCTGGAATGGTCTTGTGAACATTATGACCCTCTAACGATGGTGTGGGTAATAAGCCTAGAAGCATACAGTGCTGGTCAGTGATGCCGTAGAATAGGTTTGCCTTATTGCCGTCTTAAATCTTTCACATCCAAGTTATGAACGTCGATGAAATGTATGAGAATATTGGAGAGCTACAGTGGAAAAAAAGAGTGCATGAATTATTTTTTATCAAGAATTATGAAGGTATCAGCTCTTTATCTGAAGTTGTGGGCGAAAAGCAGAATTTAAGGTGTCAACCGAGCGTTTAACAAAAGTATCTACCGTCTTTATTTTTCCTCATGAACATGGTAAACAAAGTCAACTTTGGACTTTGGAAAGCTTTACTACCAGAAGTAGTAGATTCATTAACCGCTCCTCTAAAATCATGTGAATGTTTTACCAGCAAATAACTTGAAATGTGAGCTTGTGTGTGAATGAGAGGTGTTATGAGTCTGTTCTGCAGTTGCCAAACGCCACTGACAGTATTAAAATACAGCACAACAGAGGAAATACGGACTTTTATGTTACAAGCCGAATGTTTAAAATGCACTTTCAGAATGATATTAGGACTGGATGGTTGTCTGTACGCAACATGTCCACATTAGATGCTACGCTGTCCGAGTGAAAACCAAAAGTGCTAGCATTTAATAAAAATAGTGACATACCACAGCTGATTATGTGCCATATAAATATTCAAGTCTGCCATGTTTACTATTACAGGAAAATGAGTGGTATAGACGTGTGTGTGTGTGTGTGTGTTTGAGAGGTTGAAATATGATGTATGGTCTGTTGTGAACACATGGGTCACATGTTTTAGCAGCATTACTTTCAATGTGATGTAATGATCTGAATATATCACTCAAACTGGAAACTGAACGTGGCTGTACAGTCAACATGTGTTTCTAAATAAATCAATGCAATGTACTGAGTCTCATATATGCAATTTATGGGGGGTTGAAATATACGAAAGCATTACAAATGATGAAATGCATTCTTCTGCACAAGTATTATGCAATGAGGTAAGACACATTTTAGGTACGCACTGTCGAGGCCTGACTATCAGTAAAGGTAACTGCTGGATCACAACACAAAGATTTGTCTTGACATAAACATCTGCATTCATATTTAGTTTAGTTTGATACTTAGGGGAACAGTGTGTAATATTTATCTGTTAGCAGAAATGGAAAATAATATTCATACTATGTTTTCATTAGCGTATAATCATCTGAAACTAAGAATTGTGTTTTCGTTGGCCTAGAATGAGTCCTTCATATCTACATAGGGAGTGGGTCCTCTTCACAGAGTCCGCCATGTTTCTACAGTAGCCCAGAACGGACAAACCAAACACTGGCTCTAGAGAGAGCCTTTAGTGTTTTTACGTTACCTGAAGGCCACCGTAGTTCTCCGACACGCTTATGAAACTGCGGTAATGTGAGCCGCAGAGTGCAAAACCATGGTACCGCCAGCCGCCGTCTGACTTCCGTTGCTCCTAAAGTAGTGTTATTATGTAAGGATGGCCTCTAAGCGAGGCGAACAGCGTTACCACAGTTTTGCACTCGGCGGCTCACGTTACAACAGTCTTGGAAAAGGAGGAGTGAGCGGAGGGGTACTCTGTTGGTTGCAATCTGCAACCACACCAGTAGATGCTACCAAAATCTGCACATTTAATGTGATAACATAGTTGTTTTGAAACTGGATTTTAACTGAACTTACCACTGTATGTGTTTCACCAATGACTCATAGTAGTAATATAAAATATTTTAATGTTTGAGGGAAAATATAACAGGTTGAGGAGTCCCCCCAGCCTTAAGAGTTTCAAACAAATCCCTTGAACCAGGTTTCAGTTCCAGTTTCAGAATCCGTGTCAGGGGTTTTACAACAAATTAGCAGAACCAATAAGGCAGACTTAAAAGAAAGCTCTTAGCTCAAGTATATTGGCTTTGATATTAAATCTTAAAATGCCAATTCACTTCTGTGTACAAATCCCAATGTTGCAGAGAGTGTTGGTCAATATTGTCACTCTGTTATTAGCTGCTGTTTGCCACTCTGTAAGGACAGGTTATAACACAAAAACACAAAGCCCATACTTTAGGGTATGTGTGTGTGTGTTGAACGAATTCACATCATCAGGTATATATATATATATATATATATATATATATATATATATATACACACAAATAACTTAATAAGTAATATTTTTATATTTACATATTTTTTTATTTTTTTTCATATATATATATAACTTATAATGACTAATATTTACATAATTACTACTTATTTAAAACAAATATCAATCAAATACTCACATATGCAAGTCTCTCCGTGTGAGATATATGTATATATATATAAATAAATAACTTATAATAACTAATATATTTATATTTACTTATTTACTACTTATTTACTTATAATAACAAGAGACATCAGTAAAAAGCATTCATCATTGGCTCAGACCACATCTCAAATCAAGTACAGCCTCTCCTTGGCCCCCTTAGTCCCAACGTAAAGTCAGCCACGAGAAATCTGGGTGTTATCCTGGATAGCAACTTGAGTCTAGAACAACATGTAAATAAAGTAGTCCAGTCATATTTTTATCAACTAAGAGATATCTCTAAAATTAGATCAGTTCTCTCTTTCAGAAACACAGAGAAAATTATACATGCTCTTACATCATCCCGTCTCGATTACTGTAATGCCTTGTATACTTGCTTAAACAATCCAGCAACAGAGCAGCTCCAAATAGTTCAGAACTCTGCAGCTAGACTACTGACCAAAACTAAGCGATTCTCTCACATTATACCAATTCTGGCTTCACTTCATTGGCTCCCAGTCTCTTTTAGAATTGATTTTAAAGTGCTTTTAATCACATATAAAGCTCTGAATGACCTGGCACCGGAGTATATAACTGTCTTCTTTTTATTTCATTATTTATGTTTCATTGTATTCTGCTGTCTATGATGGGAATTTCCTTGGAAAGCACTTTGTGCTTTGTGCTTGAAAAGTGCACTACAAATAAAATTATTATTATTACTATTATTATTATTATTATTATTATTATTATTATTGTTATTATCATTATTATTAAAAAACTAATTTCAATCAAATACTCACATATGCATACCTCTATGTGTGATATATATAAAAATAACTTACGATAACTAATATTTTTATATTGACATATTTACTACTTATTTACTTTATTTACTACTTATTTAAAACAAATATCAATCAAATACTCACATATGCATGTCTCTCTGTGTGATATACTGTATATATAAAAACAACTTATAATAATAATAATAATATTACAATAATAATAATAATATGTTTATATTTACTTGTATATTTACAATAATATATAATAATATAAATATATGTATATATTTATATATGTATGTATATATATATATATATATGTATATATATATATACATATTTATATATATATACTCACATAAGCATATCTCTCTGTGTGATATATATATATACAAATAACTTAATAAGTAATATTTTTACATTTACATATTTACTACTTATTTAAAACAAATATCAATCAAATACTCACATATGCATGTATCTCTGTGTGATATGCTGTATATATAAAAATAACAAATAATAATAATAATATGTTTATATTTACTTGTATATTTACAATAATATATATATTATATATATGTATATATTTATATATGTATGTATATACTGTATATATAAACTCACATATGCATATGTCTATGTGTTATATATATAAAAATATGTTATGATAACTAGTATTTTTATATTTACATATTTACTACTTATTTGCTTATACTTATATAGTAAGTAAACAGTAAAAAAGAAAAAGAAAATAGATATAAAGAAATAGACTGAATAAGTGGTTGGGTTCACATTCTTGTACATATGAATATGAAATATGAAATGTTGAAAATGCACAGAATATTTATATTGCACATGATGATGAACATTGTTAACTTATAATAACTAATATTTACATATTTACTACTTTTTTAAAACAAATATCAATCAAATACTCACATATGCAAGTCTCTCTGTATATGTGATACACATATATATATATATATATATATATATATACATATAAAAATAACTTATAATAACTAATATAATACAATATATAATATATAATAATATAAATGTATATGTATGCATATACACAAGAGGCATCAGTAAAAAAAACAAATATCAATCAAATACTCACATATGCATATCTCTATGTGTGATATAATTTATATAAAAATAACTTATAACTAATATTTTTATATTTACTTATTTACTACTTATTTACTTATACTTATAGTAAGTAAGTAAACAGTAATATATATATAATATATATATATAAATAAATAGACTGAATAAGTTATAACTTATATATATATATATATAATAAATATATAAATAAATAGACTGAATATATAATATATAAATAAATAGACTGAATAAGTGAAATATGAAATGTTGATAATGCACATAATATTGATATTGCAGATGATGGTGATGATGAACATTGTTAATCCCTGTATAGCTATATTGTTACATATATATTTATGTATTTATTATTATTTTATTCTATAAGGGTAATTATTCCACAGGGCTCTGTTGTCCCAGTGCAGCAGAGTCTCTTATTATCTGTATCTGAACAGTGAACAGCAGAGTGACCTCACGGCGCCATATTAAAATGCTCCTCCTCTTCTCCTCTCTGCTCGTAGCTTCGTTAGCAGCAGTTAGCAGTTAGCATCAGTTAGCCTCCAGTAGTCTGCTTCACAGCCTCTAGACTGACTGACTGACTGACTGACTGAGGGCGATGATGGAAGTGGACTCGCTTCAAGAGGCGCTCAGAGGTCACAACAGCTTATTTCGATAGTTTATATGTTTATTGAGATGTACAGTTATGCGTGTGTTTCCTTAATTATGTTATTATAAAATAAAACCGGATTGTAGCTCACATGCTAACGTAGCTGCTAACTAGCTGCTAATCACGGAAATGGTTAGCTAGCTGTCTGATTCATTAGCTAACTAAAATGCGATGCTTCTCTTTATCCGTACTACTGAACATATGTGTATTTAACTTCATTAGTAGACAGGTATTATAGGTTTAGATTAAATAACTAACCAGTATCACCGGTTGTTTGTAGACCACAGTTTGCCGGCTACCCTTTTGATGCTAACTCAACATGCTAGTCGTAGCTAGCAGGTGACCTAGCTAGATAGTTAGCATCCACTACGTTATGTAAAGAGCTAATTAGACAATATGATCTACTTTAGCCAAAAGAGACCTGCATAACAAGCTTCATTTAGTTTCCCTAAAGGCTTCAGGAAGCTCTCAAGCTTTATAGTGGAGTTATGAGTGTGAATGTGTGGGTTTAGATGGGTTAAATCAAAGCCTGTTCCTCTCTGATCAGACTATAGTACACAATGTTAAAGGTCCAATATTATAAAAAAGTGAGATTTTCATGTTTTTTTTTATTATAAAGCAGGCTTAAATCCTATATAAATACTGTGAAAGTATCGAAACAGTCAATCCACAGGGAAATTCACACAGCCCGTATTCAGAAACTCTATATTTGAAACAAGCCGTTAGGATTTCTGCCCATTTGTGATGTCACAAATGTACAATATTTAGACCCTTGACACAATTTTAAAACATTCTAAATGTGTCCCAGTTTATTTACTGGTTGCAGTGTATGTGAATGTCATGACCTAAACTGTTGACTAGCAATGTTAATGCAATTCTGTTGCAATTCTGTCAAAATGCGCTAAAACGGAGCGTTTCAGACAAAGGGTAAATACAGGTATATTCAGGCCGACAGTATGAGGAAAATAAAGTTTTTTTTTTACATTAAAGCATGTAAACATGTTCTAGTAGAAACACAAAATACAAGTATGAACCTGAAAATGAGCATAATATGGGACCTTTAAACAGGAATTAAAATTCCAGAATATAATGTATGTAGTATATAAACATAGAATTGAATTGAATAGATCGGCCCCATTGTCACCGATATCTAATCCGGTATCGGTATCGGTGCATCCCTGTGAACATCCCCTGATGTGGGCAGGGAGGGTCTAACAAAAGACTATGAAGCTGCATTGTTTTCTGGAGTTGGACCCACTCTGGGGACTAAAATACAGGATAACTCGGCTTCGGCTGCTTCAAAGTCTTTTAATTATTTGATTATAAGTATTTATTTTGTATTTATTCATTAACAATTGCCATTTTTCACAACTGCCACTTCTACTACTGTCAACGATTTGGGAGATTTATTGGTTTATGGGACACACGTTATTTGCAATGAAGATGTCAGCCACAGTCCTTAGCAGCTAAAATGATGAGTCATAGATACACTTGGCACACATCTATTTGTACTGCTACATGTGAGGACCAAGTCTCGT
>CAKAKR010066538.1:79817-96171 GCA_916700685.1 Adelosebastes latens | reverse complement strand
AGGAAAATAAAGTTTTTTTTTAACATTAAAGCATGTAAACATGTTCTAGTAGAAACACAAAATACAAGTATGAACCTGAAAATGAGCATAATATGGGACCTTTAATGTTTGTTTTCTCTCCTCAGATTTTGATAAGAAAGCAAAGACGGAGGCATCTCCTCTTCTGGAACAGTTTCTATGTCATGTTGCCAAGACTGGAGAGACCATGTAAGTGAATATATAGCAGGCCTGATAGATTATCCCTCTTTACTAACGTTACTAACAGTTAAAACACACATTATTTACACTATAACTGTATTCAATAACCTTTGTACATGTGCAATCCTGGAACAATGTTTATATAGAGTTTGTAAATTCTATTTTTTTCTTAGTTTGATGTCAGTGTAACTGTATTTTCATACCTCTTCTTAATGTTACCATAGCCTATTTGACATCCAACCAATGTATGCTTTTGTCCTCTTGCCTGATAGATTATCTCCTCCTTACTATTATTTTATTTATTATTGTCCTTTATTCAACCAGGTTAGTCCCATTGAGATCAAAGATCTCTTTTACAAGGGAGACCTGGCCAAGATAGCAGCAAGACAGTTATAGTGAAAGTAACAGACAACACATAAATTAACAACATTAAAAACTTGCTCATACAAAACACTTGACACACAGACAACCTGGACTGCAGCGATTTCAGAATCAGAATCAGAATCGAGTTTATTGCCAGGTGTAAGAGGTATACCCTAGGAATTTGCTTTGGTTTTGTTGGTGCAAGTCAAACAGTATAATAACAAAAGAATAGATAAAAACGTAAGAATAAAATAAGAATAAAAAAATTGAGCGTTCACCAAAAACTATAGAAACACAAAAAAACAAGAAAAACAGCGCGCACCAACTCGCCGAGGCAGCCATAGTTAGCGCCGGAGCTTAAAAGTCATTCAAGGTAACTACGTTTTGAAGTTGAAGATCAGATTGTACATTATTCCAAGCAGTAGGTTGTCGAAAACCTAAAAGCTTTCTTTCCCAATTTAGTCCCTACTTTGGGAACAACAAATTGCAAAATTTCCATAGAACGAAGATTATGACTTCCAGTTTTCCTTTTTAAAAGAGAAGACAAGTAAGAAGGAACTAAACCCAGAATGCTTTTGTAGATAAACACATACCATACTATGTTACTAATGTTACTAACAGTGAAAACACACATTATTTACACTATAACTGTATTCATAACCTTTGTACATGTACATACTGGAACACTGTTTATGCAGAGTTTGCAGAATCTATTTTTTCCTAGTTTGATGTCAGTGTAACTGTATTTTCATTCCTCTTCTTAACCAACATGTTACCATAGCCTATTTGACATCCAACCATAGTATGCTTTTGTCCAATTTTGCCAGTTTTCCCTCTATTTTTATGCGTTATGCTAAATATGTTACACCTTATTCTGCTTTCCATTTTCCTCTAGGGTTCAATGGTCTCAATTTAAGAACTACTTCCTGTTTAAATTAATCAACATGTTACCCATAGCCTATTTGACATACAACCATAGTATGCTTTTGTTGTCAATTTTGCCAGTTTTCCCTCTATTTTCATAACCTAATGCTAAATATGCCACGCCATATTCTGCTTTCCATTTTCCTCTAGGGTTCAATGGTCTCAATTTAAGAACTACTTCCTGTTTAAATTGGAGAAGGTGATGGATGACTTTAAAGCCTCGGCACCTGATCAAAGAGGTCCTGCAAATCCCAACGTGGAGTCAATTCCATTTGAAGATATGAAGGAGAGAATCCTGAAGATTGTGAAGGGATACAATGGGTAGGTGACCAGCTAAAGTAGTACATTTCTGTATGACAGTAATAGTGGCAGGCTGGCTGTATTTGATGGATGGAGAAGCCAGATTGAGCTCGTCTGGTTCCCCATGACTAACACATTCCATGGATAGGTGTCCTGTAGATCACTCTATCTGCTACACAGATATCTGTAGTTCACAACATAATTATTATTATCCTGTGTTATGACTGTAAATTGCCATAGTATTTCCGATTTTGTCATTTTTGCACAGTAGTACCACCTCATGTGGCTTTTCATTGTGTCCCAAATTGTATGGCGAGGTCTGGCCCCACTGAATACATCGTTCAAATCTGCGTGTATTTAGTGTTGCTAGAGTAATTTTGTGTTTTGTTTGTGATAAAGACCAGGGATGTATTCGCAATAACTCCAAATTTACTACGTAGTGCACTACATTAACCTCATTTTATACGAGTGTCTGAAATCTTAGTGTGAAATTTATGTCCTACAGTGTCCTCCAAAATTCCCACAATGGAACCGCCAATACTCCGACAATGCAATGCGATGACTGTCAGTGATGATGCAAAATAATGATTCATAAGTGACACAAATTTCAATTTACTTAAGCTTACTGTAAGCTATCCACTAACACATTTTTCTCCTGCAATGGTTATGATGTAACACAAGATAAGACCTGTTCTCAGATCCATTTCGGTATAAGACGTGCTGATACACAGACTAGAGACCGACAGCAACAGAACAGAACTTTACCCAGTAAGACTAAATATAATTTGGAACCAGCCCAACTCAGGTCCAAGGTCCGATCTCAGTTACTAGGAGCCGAGCAGAGCTGTGACACCTTTTACATCAGACTCTAACAGGTAAAAGGAAGTGTAAGGGATCCCAAATGTTTGAAATGTTTTTAAAAGGTTGGATGGACAGTAATGTACTCTGTTAAAGCAATAGAGCCAAAACGATAAATCAGATATGCAATCGTCAGAAAATTTCCTGGCAACAAGTTTGAAAATCCAGCCTTTCCGTGCAGGATTTGCTCATCTTTCATTTAAAAAACCTGACAAAACACTGACAAAATAAACTACAGAGTGCAAAGGTCTGGTAATCATGTAACCAGAGTTCTTCCTCATCTTGGGTTGGTTGGGATGACTCCTCCTGCTCTGTATTTACAACTTCACTCTCCCCCATGTCTGCCCAAATCACATTAGGCTCGTTTGAGATGAACTGCGCCTCGTCTGGAAAGTAGACGAGTTCAGGCGGCAGCAGCAGGGGGGCGGTGACAAAAAGCTGCGGTCAAGTCGGACCGTTTCCAGCCGTTTCCAGCAGCCTTCAAAGAATTTACAGGAAGTCACAGGAAAAGTTACATCCTGTTAGATCCGCTCTGTAGGCTACTTGTAGTTTGCAGAACGTGTTCGGATTTATTTATATTTGCTTGTAAATATATGTGGAAATGTGCCTGTATCTGGCATTGAATTCTATCCTTTATTATTGTTATGTCCGCCTTGTAAAGCACTTTGTAATGAGCACTCGTTTTAAAAAGTGCTATATAAATAACCTTCATTATTATAATTATTATTATCAACCACACAAGATATGTTTAACAGATGAAACCTTCATAGCACAACACGAGACTAATATCCTACAATCTAACATTAAATATAACATTTACAAAGAAAGTTCGGACTTTCTACAACACGTGGTGTTTGCTGTCAAAACTAAGAGCCAATCAGCTCTTTGATCAGGCAACAGCCAGGCGTTTCCCACAATGCCCTGGGTCTTGCAGTCGGTGGAGAGCAACTGTGGCGCCTGGCTCTAAAAACTGCGGCCGCCTCGATCTCGTGAGGTTATCGTTGCCCACGTGTGCATGACGTCGGGAGCAAGTTGGACACAAATCTAACCGGCATGCATTGCGCGGCGATCGCCGTTGATCGATTTAGCGAGGCTGCTGGACTCGCGAGATCACGTGCTAATCACAAGATCACGCGAGAATTGCTACTGCGGTGTCAACGCTTTTGACAAATTTCTACCGTCGCATGGTATATACTGTTATGTCGCCCAACCCTATCCCAAACTCAAATATTTGACAACTGTTATGTAATCATGCTACAGTATACTTTATATTTTTTCCTTTCTAGTGCCTGCTGCTGTGATTTCTCTCCCAAGCTCTCAATATTCCTGACTACTTAACAAATTGACCAAATAAAAGGATGGATCAGAATGTTAGGCCAAGTTTCTATAGAAGACCACCTAAATGACACATTTTGAATTCACTGTATATTGAGTCTGTTGTTTTTTTCCCTTAATTTTAGAATTCCATTTACGATCCAGCGCTTGTGCGAGCTGCTCACAGAACCCAAGAGGAACTACACAGGAACAGAGAAGTTTCTCCGGGGGGTGGAGAAGGTACGTCCAAAGCAGCGTGGCTGTGTTTTAGCTTCATTTGTTAACCTGCTGTCACCTGTTTTCACTCATTTGGGCATTCTTGTTTCCCTCTAGAATGTAATGGTGGTGAGCTGTGTTCACCCAACCTCAGAGTAAGTGTCTTGTCCAAATTAAACACTTTTTTTGGAATAAACTAACTGAATATGAAGTTTTTGGAATTATATTTTAAGAGTTTTGTTTTTCTTAACTTGCTTGTGCAGGAAAAATGGATGCAGTGCTGTCAACAGAATGAATGGAGTGATGCTTCCTGGGAACACATCTGCTTTTACAGAGAGGTTGTGTTGTGCGGACAGATTTAGTCCTTGATCCTAAAGTTCACACAAATTACAGCAGATCATATTTTTCATTATTGTTAATGCTTTTGTTTATTCCTTTTCTCTTTTTTTTGATGGCTTTTTATTAGGAAAGTGAACGGCCCTGGAACACCTCGGCCGCTGAACCGACCGAAGCTGTCTCTGGCCCACTCGCTAGCAGCTAATGGCCTGCCAGACAGCACAGACAACAAAGACCTCAACACAGAGCAAGAAGACGACAAAGACTCCAGGTATGTCATGTGTATAACGCACCAGAAAACCTCCTCTCCGTGTTCAACATAAACCCACTGGCATCACATTTGTATGTCACTGACTCCTCTTTGTTCGCCAGTGAGGTTTCGGCGTCGGCAGGTTCCTTGGGGAGCTCGGTGAAGAACAAACACCCAGAAGACGAAGAAGAGGACATGGAAGCCGAGCAGCAGGAAGTGAAGAGACTTAAGTTCAGCAAGGACGAGGACGACGAGGAAGATGAGGAGGACGACGAGGAAGAACAGGAGGCGGACACACTGAGGCCTTTACATGCCACCTGCGTCTCAAAAGAGGCAGAAGCCATGGTCCAGGAGGAAGAGGAAGAGGAGAAGGTCGGATACAGCAAGGAGAATGAAGCCTCCAGCAGTGCTGCTGCCACTGAGGACCAAGGTAGGGTTGTGGTTTGTTTTTATTTATTTATTTTGTGTGTATTAATTGGTAGTTGGTTTGTATGTGACGCATTTTGCATTACTGAGGTTAAATTATGGTATGGGCCGTTCGTGCTACACTTAAAAAGCTGAGTTCACTCAGGTAGGTTATGGAAAACTGAAATCACACTCATTTGCCAGTTTATTTGCTACAGGGGTGTTATATTGACAGTTGCTTCTATTATTTTGTCCACCCCTTTTATATCGATGTGGGTAGGCTAAATAACAGAAACACCTTTCTCTGTATGACAATACAGTTCAACAGCACCACAAACCTCCAACATGATCATGAAGTTGATTAAACACACCTCTAAAACAACACAAACTGAACATTATAACCTTCATGAAGGTGGAATCTATTGCAGGTCTGTTGGAGTAGGTGATCCTGATAAACTAGAGGTGAAGATATGAAACCTGTATGTCAGGTTTTTTTTGGTTTGTTTTTTAAACCATCTCACCTGAAAATCAGATCTGCATATTTAGATTTCTGATTATTTCCCAAGTTCGTAAACATGCATCAAAACTTTCCCACGGGAGAACAGCCGAAGGCACTGGGGCTTGAGCAACATTACTTGACAGTGTGCCAGGAAGTATCTCGGCGATGACGGTTCATTACCAATTGGGCTGAAAAATGGTTGATGTTATTTAAATTATCGTTAATGTCAAGTCAGTGCTGACATGTCACATGTGGGCTCCCTATGTTTTTATCTTTGTATAATTTGAATGATGGCATATCATTTTGTTGAACCTTTTGTAAATGAGTAAGTTGAAGTTATTTGTATAGCACCTTTCACAAATACAAAATCACAAAGTGCTTTACATTAATAAAAATAATACAAGTCAATATTAATAGTAGCGTTGACAGCGCAGGGCTGACGAGCTTAAATCACATCAAAACAAACATGAGGACAGAGACACATAAACAAGTAACAAGTTCTGAATACAGTCAAGAAAAGGCCAATAAAAGCAATAAGTAAAATGGAGCAGTTATTCAGACAGATTAACAAAAGCCCGACTGAATAAAAACCTTTTCAGCTGCTTCAGAAAAATGTCACAGGAGTCTAGAGATCGCAGCGATAGGGGGGACGGCATTCCTTAAATTGGGTGCACAGCTCAAAAGGCACGGTCACCTCGGTTTTATAGTGGGTTTGGGGGACTGCCAGAAGTTTTTGGTCAGAAGATTTAAGAGCCCGATTTGGTTGTTTTGTGTACAAAGGTTTGCAGTCGGCACATTTTCCACGAGCAGCTCAAACTAGCTTTGTAATTTCTCCCATCTCGTGCTACATTGTTATATTTGCTGCATGAGCACTTAGGTGTCTCGACGTATTGTGACTTTATGGCATTTTCAGATTGTTGTGGTGACGTTCCCAATGAACAGAAGTGTTTCCTGTAGCTCTGTCTCTTAGTATTTGACTCGCTTAGCTGTGGTTTGGTACAGGCTCATTCCAACCAGCGCCTACAGTGTTTTAACATACAGCTTCCTGCAAATGTTCAGTGCAAAATAAGCACAAGTTGAGCTGTTACTGTGGTTTTTTCTTGTATTGTGGGAAAATGTTCAATAGTTCGGCAAAGATGTTCACAATACCTAAAGTCTTTGTCATAGGCGTCTATGCCAGCTGGAGATGGGTAGACACGGTAGGCACGGACAGGATTTGTATTCACATTAATATTGTTGAGCAGTTGCAGGTGACATTGTGTTGGAAGTGAACCAGGTTGTGCAAAAAAATGTAAGTTCAGGTAGCCGGGTTGAGATTACTATCATTAAAACCTAATGTGGGTCATTTTCAGACTTGGGATGTTATATGTTAAGAGACATATTACTCATCAGCCTTTTCAGGCTGTTCTGAATACCATTTTTGGGGCTCTGGAGCTGCGCTAGAAATCAACAGCGAATATTCAGAGCGCTTTAACCTCTCGGTTAACAGGCAGCACGGACTCATGTCATCAAAGCAGCACAATTCCTCCGTCACACAATCAGAGGCTTCCCCCACACATGCTATTTCGAAGAAATATGTGTCATCATGAGCCCATGAATGCTGTTTTTACGCATCTGTCCGCACTCAGCATGTTGCGGGCCCTCTCCCCCTATGCGGCGCCATTTTGAGGCTGATGCATCCTAGCTAAGGGTCTCCTCTTCTCATCCCTCTGTGTGTGAGAGAGAGTGTATACGTACCTCAAAGTCACGTTTGCGTGCCCTTTCTCCCTAAACGGTGGCGTTTTGAGGCTTTCTTCACGCATTAAGCACCGCCGATCCCGGCAGTGCCCTGCTGCAAGCCCTGCAGCCTGTGGAGGCTTCCTCTCTGCCCTTTCGGCCCGAGCCTCTCATGGGTTTCACTCCAACATAAGCAACGGCGATGATGGCTCTTGGCTCGTCTCCATGACAAGCCTCAGTGGGACTCTGCCAGACATTTCTTGGCTGAGGTGGACAGCATCACGCCACAACACGTGTATTTTGGTTTAATTAAAGCCGTTCATTTTTAAGGATTCTGTTATTCTACAGTATTATTGTTTGTATTATTTGTTATTCAATAAGAAGCATTTTCTAAAAGGTTTGGTGTGTTTTACGCATGTTTGTAATCCTGAGGGGTTAAAAAAACAAAACAAATTGAAAATCGATGACTTACCCAACGGACGAATATTTGGGTCCAGTCTTGTATTATGTATCATGTATTATCCTTGAGATATTCTTGACTTAAAATATGTCTGTAATGTAGATTTAATGTAGCTTCTCTGCAATAATGAAAGAAAGTTTGCTGCCTGACAAGAAGACAAGCAAACCAATCATTCATCTGTCATAAATTGTCTGGAAAGATTTGGGTCACAAGAGGGCTAAAACATACTCTGGCGTTTTTAACAATGCCTTTCTCACGACAGAACCAACAAGCAGCACGCAGCCCGAGGTGTGTGCAGACTCCGGTCCGGAGGCGGAGCAGGCCGAGAGGGAAGTGCCGTGCGGCTCCCAGGAGGAGGGCAGCGACATGGATCAGACAGAGCAGCAGGCACCCGCAGGCGTCCTGGAGAGCCCCGAGACCAGCAGGGACAGCGAGGAGAGCAACGGCGACCCAGTCAGCAGCAGCAGCAGCAGCAGTAGCAGCAGTGGTAGCAGCTGTAGCATAGAGGAGAGTGCAGAAGCGGCCAGAGAAGACATAGCTCTCGCTCCCTCCAGCAGTACGACTGAACCTCCTACAGAGGGCGCCATGGAAAGTGCCACCTTGAACACTGGGACCACTGAGGAGCCCATGGAGCAGGACTAGACTGAAGGCCCCCCCTGCAGCCGTGTGTGACCATAAACCAGCTTGTCCTTGAATCCAGCTTGACTTGTCAGTGGGAATGAGGATAACTGCACCTCGAGACAGACGCCTCGTCCCGCTTTTTGGACACTCCTCCAAAATGGCTACCTGGCATTGATGTGGGCATACAAATAAATTTTCATTTGAAGTTTTTTTTTTTTTTCCTTTTTAACTGGAATATTTTATTGAGCTCCTTATCCTCTGGTTTTAAGTTTCCCCTGAAAGGGGTTGGTTTCAGCAGCCTTCAGCTCTTGGCTGGATTCTTCTTTTTGTGTGTTCAGTGGGGTTGTTCGGACGCTGAGGTGGTCTGGTTCTTTTCTCATACCACTCACGCCAACCATTTGGACATTGCGACAGGATTTGGTAGTCTATGTTTTGTACCCTTTAAGCCCAGTGTACCACACTACCAGGGTCAGAACAGAGCCATACCAGCCCCTGATTATTTATGAAATTGTTCAAGATATGAGCCACCGCCACCATTTCTGTTCCTGACTGAGTCGAGCAATGATCTGAACGAAACACCCCACGACCACTATATTGTTACTCCACCAAGCTGTCGAGAACATGCATTGTTTTAAATTTTTTCTCCATCCTTATGAGATGGGAGACTTTTTTTTTCATTGTGTCCTTATTATATTTTAACCATTTTTTTTTTTTGCAATGATACACTACCAATCCCACTAACAATACAATGACATGCTACCTTGTTGAGGCGTCTTCTGTAAAATGATATATTTTGGATGCATAAAACCACCATAATTTATATGATCATTTCAATTCAATTAGTTATTTTGGAGTATGTTTTTTTTTTTTTTTTTTTCGTCTGCCAGTTGTAGTTTACAAAAACCAGCTGTACAAAGTACAAAGATGACTTCTGCTTTCTTTGTATCGTGATGTCACCATGTTGTTTCACCGACCGATATCCAGAGCAGTTTCTGGTTCCAGTTCTACACCTGTTTTCTGCAGCTGTACTTTTTGATATTTAGAATTTTAAATTTCTGTAAAGTAGATTTTTGTAGATTGTAATACAGTATGTGTTCACTGCCTTTGTGAAACCATATATAATTGTATAATTTCTGTGTATACTCTGAATGCTTTTGCTTTCAGTGCGGTATTCAGAAACAGCAATAAATGTTAACATTTTTATGCGTGGTGGTCTTGATTACTTTTCACACAGCATCACGTTTATTCTGTTAAAGTGTGTTCATTAACAACAATTAACGGAGCAGGCTCATTAATGTTATTAGTTGCACCTGTGCTTTTCCTGCTATGATATGTCAAAATGTCTGCTGTGAAAAATCCCATTTCAGAGTCATTAACTCCAACACTTTAGAACTGTCTTCTTGTCTAGGGGCTACCTATTTTCTCCATTTTGGAAATGAATCTTAGACTCCAGCAACACAAACCTCTGCTTTGTCACAATTCCATACTGCATACTAATTGTTTCCAGTATGTACCAGTGTGCTACTTTCTGTTGTATTAATAGGTAATGATGCAATAGGTGGGAACAGACACCAAACTGCAGCTTCAGAGCATCGCTGCCAAATAACAAATCTTGAAGCAAAAGCAAAGTGTTTTTCAAAGAATGTAAAACATTGTTTTACGAGAGCTTTCTCGAGCCGTCTTGCAATTTTCTACAGCTGTTAGTAGCTCCTCTCTTTATGTTGTCCATTGCATTGTGGGACAGTAGTGTACATCATCATTGGCACACTCAAAAATCAAATGTTTCGTCGTATGCAGTGTTAATTTTGATAATGACAACTAACGAAATATGTTCGTCAACCACCTTTTTTCTTTTTATTAAAGATTATTTTATTGGGCATTTTCAAGCCTTTGTTGATGGGACAGTGGATAGTCTAGAAAGGGGGCGATATGCGGAAATGGTCGCAGATCAGATTTAAACCCGGGCCGCCGCGGTTAGGACTCAGCCTTGTTATAAGGGCGCCCGCTCTACCAACTGAGCTATCAGGGCGCCCAACGATGACCTTTTTTCTATGAAGAAGACGAGACGGCACAGAAGTCATTAAACACTAACTTGATGATATGAAACATGCAATATTGTTGACGAAAAAAAGTATAAAATAAAGACTAAAATATAGTATAGAATATATAAACTTTACCAAAATCTGTCTTTATTTTCATCACCTTCCACCTTCTGTTCCCCTCTCTCAATATGTGACTTTTCTGAGTATATTTATTTAAATATTATATCCTTATATTATTAAATGTTATAGTTAATTATATAGTATTTAAAAAGAAAGGAAAAACAGTTTCTGTTAAGATTTTCTCTCAGGAGCATCTCTAACCTGTCAGAGGTCAAAGGAATAATGATTTGTAAATGATGAAGGTGATAGTGAAAGAAGATAGTGAAACAACACAAGATGTCTTTGGCAGACGTCCTCTGTATATAAATATATAAAAAACTTTTTGTCACCCTCCACCTTTTCTTCCCTTCTCTCAGTATGCGACTTCTATAGTTTCCAGTGTGAACTCGACACAGTACAAACCCTGGTTAGTATGTTATCCTGTATGAAAATGCGACACTCCCAGAATACTCTTACTTGTTAAGTGCAACCCAGCTCCTGAGCAGCAGAAAATATGTTTCTTGCAGACATTTGACTCATCATAGCTGGAAAAGCACAGGTCTAACTACTAACATTAACTATGGCGATAGTCCATTTAAGATCCCATTAAGCTGTGTCACGCGGCCAGCATGCACAATACCAGGATCACGGCAAAAACCTAACAATGAAATGCAGCAATAATAATGTTTACACCTGTGTTTGACAAGTTATTTTGCCATATTAATCCTAGTGTAATTAAGCTGTTCCTATCGACTTTGATGTCCATAAGCACATTATTTCTCCAGGTAGCAATGGTGCCACAAAAATATATTTATATTTAGAAAGAAAAGAAAAATATTTTCTTTCAGGAGCATCTCTGACTTGTCAGAGGGCAAAAGGAAGCATGATTTGTAAATGATGAAGGCGATAGTGAAAGAAGATAGTGAAACAACACAAGATGTTCTTGGCCCACCATCTGTTCTGGGGCTCCGGTCATAATCAGAATATACAGAGGGGCGACCTTTCGCCCGTTAGATAAATACCCAATATCGTCTGTCACTGCTGTCTTTTGACTGCTGAAATTTGCCCAGGCTCTCCGAGGAAATAAAGAAAGTGGACTGCATTAATCCATGCTGCACTGTTTTAACGGTGAAGACTTTTCTCCAGGGAAACAAATGCCAGGTCAGGAGGGATATTAAAAGCAGCTTGACACCGAATGATTTTTAATCTGACCCGAGCTTTATGAACGGCAGATGATGATATGGACATAGACTTTTAAGAGACATCTGTGAAAAATGGCCAGTTGGCTTATCACACTTGTATCACAGTTTATATATAGTTAACTCCTCACTTTATGTGTCATCATGCACTTGGACATTTTACTTTGGGCTCTACATTATATCTTTGCTGCCTTCTGTGTCTGCAGCCGCAGGGAGCAGGACTCTTATTAGCGGGGGATAACATTTTAGAAAGGTAAATACACCAGCCTGCTCACTGTCAGATCCGCAGTAAGAAAAGCTGCCTCTGGCCTCCCTGAGAAGCAAAAAAAAATCACATCAAATTAAATTCAGAATGAAAGAAAACACTGCAGGGCCATTTCTTAAAAGTGGGGAAACATTCTTTTTCTTTGCAATCCAATTGTTTTTAGAATTATTCAAAAATATTATAAGACACTATGGATGTTGGTGTTTATTGTTTATTGTAAGTCCTATAAATTGCCTGTTAGTAGGTGGTATGCATATTTAATTATATTAGGGCTGTCAAAGTTAATAACATGTTAACCCAAATTTGTTTTAACGCCACTTATTTCTTAAACGCATTAACGCAACTTGTGATTTTTAGGTTGTAGCGGGCTCAGTTTTAAAGCAAGAGTGAAATAAGAAAACCTAAGGAATTGGTCCCAACCATGTCATACTAGCTTGTTGTGAAGGAGGCTAAATAACTCTCCAAACTTAACAATACATTTTGGCGAGGAAAAACTGGCATGGCAATATTCAAAGGGGTCCCTTGACCTCTGACCTCAAGATATGTCAATGTAAATGGGTTCTATGGGTACCCACGAGTCTCCCCTTTACAGACATGCCCACTTTATGATAATCACATGCAGTTTGGGGCAAATCATAGTCAAGTCCGCACACTGACACACTGACAGCTGTTGTTGCCTGTTGGGCTGAAGTTTGCCATGTTATGATTTGAGCATATTTTTGATGCTAAATGCAGTACCTGTGAGGGTTTCTGGACAGTATTTGTCATTGTTTTGTGTTGTTAATTGATTTCCAATACTAAATATATACATACATTTGCATAAAGCAGCATATTTGCCCACTCCCATGTTGATAAGAGTATTAAATACTTGATAAATCTCACTTTAAGGTATTATATTTTGAACAGATAAAAAATGTGCGATTAATTTGAATATTAAAAAAATATTTGAATTGATTGACAGCCCTAATAATAATAGTGTTAGCTGCAGAAAGTGAAGCCTTTGATCAAACTTGTCAGTAAAATAACTATGAAATTAAACTCTTCCTCATTTGCTTCTGAGCCCCCGGGAGCCCCCTCTGGACTACACTTAAAACCCCGCCGTATGTAGTTATACTTGAGTTTCATGCTTCACCACCTGCCTCAAGAGAAGAATTTTAAGTGGATCTGTGGTCAGCGGTATAGTGCATACCAAATCAAACTAATTGTCTCGAGTCATCATGTTAAGGGGAAGCACTTCGGTGTTGGACACACTCTGTGACATTGGCAGGATTAAAAAGGACATCAAGTCTTAAGAAAGTCATTATAACACAGGAGTTGCTCTTTTAGTTGAGAGATTTTGAGTATATTAAGTAGTTCAACAGGATTGAAAGTTCACAGATGGAGCAGCATCTGCACCAGCGGTCATGTCCTCTCAGACGGGGCAATCTCCGTGTCATCCAATAGAGGGTACTGTTTAGTTTCCAAGCCAGACCAAACATGCTTTGCCTGCCCTCTGAAATCAGAATGCACACCGAGTCCTCCTGCTGCTGGTGAATGCAGGCTGTGACACATTCAGTATGCCTCCTTCCTTATACACCGCCTTGAATCGCCTGAAAAAAGGCACACACAGACATCATGACCTCCTTCAGCTCCATCCAAGCGCTGCCCGCATGATGAACCCTCCGCTTGTGCTCGGGGAGTCTGTGAATGCTTGTGAATGAATATGAGGTGACATAACCATCTTTTTTCTTTATTGTCCCAATGCCAGTTAGAGTGTTAGTTTCTGCTGCCGCTCGGTTGAACCTGTGACACATTTATCACGCCTCTTCAAAAACCACAGACATCAGATCAACTCCCACGTGTCTCATTTCTCACGCTTTTATCAGGACGATCTAGCTTGTAAATACTAGCTTCTTACCTTGTGGTGAATTCCTACTCACGCCATATTTCTCAATAGGTTTGTTAGTGTTGAATTTCAGGCACAAGCAGATCCAGGATCAGGTTTGGGGGGGGTCGGTGTCAATGTCAAGTTACATCATTTGGCACGCAGCAGGGTCAAACATTCTGAGCTACTCTGACAAAATGGCAAACACCAGCAGTGGGTGGGACGCTGTTCAGTGTGTTGGCAGGCTGGGGGAAAAACATTTATTTTCCCCGCACCTAAAAATGGAGGCAGCAGGGAGGCTCCACCACAGGAGGCCTCCAGACAGACTTCACAAGCACCGCTTAAGCAAAGTGGGGACAGTGAGAAATACCACCTAATGTTCTGAAATGGTTAGTGGGAAAAAAAAAGGTAGAGATTCAATTATTGTGACGTCCAGGCTCCAGTGGGTTTGAGGAGTGGATTTTCATGTGGCTCAGTGAGGGGGCGGCGCGCTCTGCGGGAACCGACCTCAGGTGGCTGCTGTTTGAATTTCCACTTCTCTGTCAGAATGGCATCATCATCATCACATAGAAAGAAAAAACTGTGAGTGGAGGGCTGCTTTGATTTAGCAGGTCTATTTGTGTCATTGCCTATAAGCGTCCTCCTTCAGATCGGCTTCAAGTCCCGTCAAAATATGCCATGTTGGGACATCACATAGTACAGAAAGTGAATGGTTGGTTGGCAGTAAAATGCTGGCTGTGAGCCTGGCTGGGGAAATCAGGTCAGTGTTAAAAGATCTGAGTGTGTGTTTGACTCCTGCAGAAGCTCTTTACCTTGTGTTTCCAAGACATGCATCTTGGTCTTGCAGACACATGAAAATACTGTACAGTAAACAAGCATCTAAGACAATCTGACAAGGTATTCCAGCAGCCAGCAGCTTCGTAAACTTTTGATTTAACCCTTGGAACAACCAGAAGCCTGTGCTGGATGACCTGAGATGTCTCATATTTGGTTATGTGGGCTTTATAGGCAAGAAGTCAATTCTGAAACTACATGGAAACCAATGCAGAGACATAAGGAGGTGAAATCAGGTTAACTTAGCTCTGTCTTGTTAACACTTAGATCGACCCAAAGCCTTTTAAAGTAGACCAGTGAGAAGAGCACTGCAATGATCTAACCAACCAGAGAGGAATGTTTTCTGCATCTACCATGACAAGAAGTCTCTTACTCCAGATGTTTTTTTAGGTGTTCTAGCGGTATGGCTCTATGGATGACAAGGTCGGTCTGTCAGTCAGTCAGTCGCTGGATCCAGTTGGTCGGTCGCTTGCTCTATCATGTTGGTCGCTTGCTCGATCCAGTCGGTCGCTTGTTTTATCCAGTTGGTTGCTCATTTTATCCAGTCGGTTGGTCGCTCGATCCAGTCGGTCGCCCGTTTTATCCAGTCGGTCGGTCACTCGATCCAGTCGGTCGCTCAATCCAGTCGGTCGCTCAATCCACTCGGTCGCTTGTTTTATCCAGCTGGTTGGTCGCTCGATCCAGTCGGTCGCCTGTTTTATCCAGTCGGTCGCTCAATCCAGTCGGTCGCTCAATCCACTCGGTCGCTCGATCTATCCAGTCGGTCGGTCGTTCAATCCAGTCGGTCGCTCGATCCAGTCAGTCGCTCGATCCAGTCGGTCGGTCACTCGATCCAGTCGGCCGCTCGATCCAATCGGTCGCTCGTTCCAATCGGTCGCTCGTTCCAGTCGGTCGGTCGCTCGATCCAGTCGGTTGCTCGATCCAGTCGGTTGCTCGATCCAGTCGGTTGCTCGATCCAGTCAGTCGCTCAACCCAGTCGGTCGGTCACTCGATCCAGTCAGTCGCTCGTTTTATCCAGTCGATTGGTCGCAAGCGATTCAGAAAAAAAGCCTTGTCTTTAGCAGGGAAAGCCTCATCGAAAAATTGCTTCAGATGAAAAAAAAAAGCAAAGCAAGTCTAATGATAAGATTGTGAAAATATGCATTTGAATGTAAACTGGCATTAAGAAACAGAATTACACATAAACACGCCCTCCCAGAACACCTCAACGTCCTCCTCTCAAAAATAAGAGCGCACACTGAACGACCCCGGGGCCGGTACCGCTCCCGTTGAGAGACGCTACTGTAGACTCTAGTTTTGTTGGGTGATAAACGGCTGTTTTAGTCATGTTGATGACATAGCCCTGGAAAATAAGGTCAGAATCAATTCGTTGAATCACCCTGTGCGGTACTTTCCGGGGACAGAGCAGCTAAAATTAGAACATATTTCCTGTCACAGGAGCACAATAACAAGAATTTCTGTTTTGTCATTGTTACTGTAAGTTGCAGGGAACTGGGTGTCATTCAGTTGTTTATGTCTTTAGTGCATTCAACTAATGATGGTAGGTTTCCCCCTTTTTTTTACCACCGTGTTTCGTACTGCCTCATCTCAA